>CAIGRR010416559.1:0-11759 GCA_903798365.1 Fraxinus sp. 1973-6204
AGTAGAATAATGCATTTGGGTAAAACTTTATTTAATTTGATTAAGTTGGGCTTGGATGGAAATTAGAAATAGTAAAATCATATTTTGGGTTTGGACTAAATTAATTAGTTAGCAAATTTATTTTAAAAAATAAAATAATTTGACTTATTTAAAATAAAAAATTAGGGAGATTCGATTCTTACTCGGTTATTGTTCTAGAACCGAAAATCGAACCAAACTCATCGGTTCTCGATTCAGATACTCATTCGAATATTTAATTTAAGAAGAACCGCTCGATTCAGTTCAGTTCGGTTCGGTTCAAGTCCGGTTCGATCCGATTCGGTTCGAGAGTTTTGTCCAGCCTATGTTGTAGTGAATGAATTCAATTTGATTCGGGGTTGACAAAGGGCTGCGCAACTCAGGGGCTTGCAGGCTCGGCTCATACAAATAATGGACTTAGACTCAATGTGAACCGAGTGATGGGCCATTTCACGAGCCAGCTCGTCGATTGGTTGGTTTGGGCTTGTTTTATTAATTTTTTGAAGAAAAAAAAAAAGCACAAACAATTGCGGGCGGCTCAACTCAGTCCATGAGATCCAGGAGCCAAAGGATCGAATTGAGCTTAGTTTGTGGACACAAGCCGAACTCGTGTGTCTAAAGGTCAAGCTGGCTTAACAATTGTTATACTCAAGAACATGTAGCTGGATTTTTTCTAATTTATTCCTTTCTTTCTTACATATTTTGTCATAAATCTCTTCCCAATGGGACAAAAGGCGAAAGGAGTAGAACAAGAGAGTAAAGAGCAAACAGAAGAAAAAAAAAACTAATAAGATAAATTCCATGCAAAAGAGAAAATCAGAATGAGACTGCCTAGCAAGGTCATAGAGTGATTTCGAATCATATCTATAATCCTTTTACTAGACATGCTAATCTAAATACAAATCCTACTGCAGTTAGCTAGCTTATATTTGACCTTAATCTCAGATCAATCACTAAAACTAGGAGAAAACCAATATCTTTTGATATGAGTCTAAATGTAATTCAGAGGAAAGCCAACAGGAAGGTATTAGGCAAGCTTTTCTCATTATTCAGCCTCAATAATGGTAACAATGGAGCAAAAAATGATCAAATCTATGTTTTGATTCTACAAGTCAAATTTCATTTTACAGGACAGTTTGCATTATTGATGTTGAGCTTCGACAAAAGCTTTCCGACTCGAGTTTATTCCCGGTGATTGGTTGAAGCATAGTCCCAGATCGTGAAGATGCAACAATCCGAGACCTATTACCCTGCTTTCCAAGTCTCTCTTCTAGAAGTACATTTATTACTGTAAAACCGTACGACATTTTTTAAACCTCTTGCTAAACTCTGTGAAAATTTTGAGGAACTACTCCTCTTCTCCACTGTCATCTCAGAGCTGGGCNTAAAACCGTACGACATTTTTTAAACCTCTTGCTAAACTCTGTGAAAATTTTGAGGAACTACTCCTCTTCTCCACTGTCATCTCAGAGCTGGGCAAATTATGATATGGGAACCACCCTCTTAACAAGTGAGTTAACTTGAACTCGTAATGCATAACGACACCTTTATCAGACTCAACATTGTCATCTTGCTTGTTCTCTAGGATCTCTATATAATGACTCCGAACATTCTCTTGTCTGTCCCTGTAGCCATTTAAACCACAAAATGTTTTAGACAAGACCAAATTAGTAATAACATGCATCAATGATCAATAGCTTCAATAAACGTGTGAAAACTAGGAAATCTGTAATCTCCTGGTTCCCATGCTGAAATATTGGTTGGAATTCAAGCTCCAAGATAATCTCAAAAGGATTGAAAAGACAAAAATCCTCATAGCATATTCAGTGTTCTTTTTATGAATCAGAAGGGGAAGCAAAATTGAGGGTGGAGTCATAATTTGATATAAAGAAATGAGATGTCTATTCTAATGACCGGACAGGCGGACACCCCTGAAAATTGGAAGGTGATGCAACAAATGTAAGGTGCACTTGCACTCTTTGTTTAACAGCACAAGAGAATATGATTTTCATCCAATATCCATGATTATTGCACCATGGCCTGTTCTGAACATGTCTATTTCAGTTGACTCTGTCACAATGATGGAGATCACAATGCCTCATGATGAGGCAGTGATTAGTGATAAAGCCAACCAACACTACCGTATGTAATGAAAAGTGATAGCAAAAGAAACCCACCTATCAGGTTCATCATCTAACTCCGAGTCCTCTTTCTCTGATTGCATCCTTACCAAATTGTAGTTGATGGAGGAATGGCGAATAAAGCGAAGCTGGAGGTGCCAAAAACATGAAGATTATGACACAAGACAAGATGTGCAACATAAACTTTCTTATGGACAAAATTTTCAGCTAAACTAATGTAATGGATATTTACACGGCGATAATTACAAACGGATTCTTGAATACTAAACTGACCAAACTGCTGTTTTAAATCTTGACCAAGTCTTGATTATATGCTCTTTTTAGTTGTTCAGAAATTCAATGAACTATAAACAATGACTACATGGCGCTGATCACTACAAACCAGCAATTTTGCTTCTTTATGTATATCTGGTTAACTTTCATTTTTCACACAAATTGGTCATCCATTGTCACAACTGTTCCTAACTTATTCAAATCATCATGAATTTTATATCAGATTATCCATGACCTTTTTTATACAGAACTTTATGATAAACCAGTCACCCAACAGCCTTAGTTTTAATTCTGGGTGAAGTTAATGTTGTCTTTAGTCAATTTATTTTCTCCACGTCGTCGTTACTTTCCTCCTCAACAGTCCAACACAACTTGAACACAGTAGGAGAGAGCAGTTATATACATTTCTTTCCTGTTGAAAACTTCTATTTGAAAGCTTATCACACTTTTTAAGCTTCACCTTGTACTTATTCAGGCTCAGTCACATGGATCCCCTTCTGGTCCACTTTATCAAGGGTCTTACATAGTCGAACTACAAAGGGTCCAATCCCTGATAGTCTTCTTGTTTAATATTATTTTTGACCCTTTCCTGTTCACTACTAACTAATCCCATATTTTGCCTATCAGATGCCATACAGGCCCTAAAAGCACAGCAAAGCACAACAGCAATAAACATTATACATAGAAATCCTGCAACTATCGATTAACACACGTAAACATTTACTTCCACATTTGCAGAATATATTGATCCAGATCTAACAGATGATGTAATAATGTCCTGTCAAGAGAGAAATTGAGGTGTCAGGACAATGGCATGCTACTGTTCTCAAATTCTGTTAAGGTTCTTTGAAAGTTTCTGGCAGAACGGTAATTCCGGTACTTTAAGGTACAACTTTTGTGGATAAGGAGAACAGATTGAACTGCTGTTTGATTAGTCTCCTGTGCTTAGCATCTAGACTTCTACCATGAAGGGAAAGGAAAATTCCACAATTCTCCCAATTTTATAAGATGAAATCAACTAGAAGAAATAACAAAAGAGGAACCAGATTTATAGGTTGTAAATATGATCTGTGATTTAGCTACTTATGAACCATGTGCCGACACAAATTTACAAGTATCTGAACCTGCTTAACTCTACGTAGAATATATTTGGCGTTGTTGTCCACGTTGTCTTCTCTTGTTTCCCTTTAGTGTAAATTTCTAGTAAATAAGATGTAACATTTTGCACAAAAATTTCTGCAAACATATATATTCTAGAGGAACTATGAACCTGATCGCCATCTTTGATCTTGTAGATTCCTAAATAACTGCTGTCATTAAGTAGCTTGTGGCTATTGTAGGAAAGACAAAACTGACCCCATACATGTGGCCTGCATAAACAAATTCAACTTCCATTATGGTATCAGAAAGAACCATACAAGATAATTACGACCGGAATCTGCCAAAATATGTAGCCATTTTTCTCAGAGATGAATGAACCTTAATATCACACCACGAAAAATCCAGTTCCAAACTCATGAACGTCTCAACTAAATGTAATAAACTCCACTATTAAAAAACACATAATTTGTAACAAATTTATATTGGAAAAATTCAAATGCAAATATGGAATTGATGCTTTTAATGCCCATAGCAAATATAATTAATCTACTGCTGTTCAAAAAGCAATTCGATAATCTACCAAGAAAATGGAGGCGCCATCACAAATTGAGACGTCAAATTGAAATTACCAACTTGGATTGAATGCTGTATAGGGAACAGACAAGGACAATAGATCAAAGGAATAAGCATAGGAAATTTATTGTTATTAGAATAAAAATTCATAACTGACAACACCGTCTCCATTTATATTGTAATATCACGCATAGAGATTGCCTCAATCTTTTCTACGGTCTCGGAAACACCAATCCTGGCCAATTTCCGTTTTCTTTTCAACTTCATATAATCACGGGTGAGATGCACCACGAGAAAATTCAATTTTCATAACCATACCGAATGTTTTGCAATTTCAGATTCATATATCATTACCAGAATAAAAATTCCAAAACTTAAAGCAAATTGCTGATTCAATCCATCATATGACCTCCCCCAGAAACAAAAATAAAAAGGATAAAGTTTCACAAATGCAAAGTGCATTACCATGAAACTCTAGCAGGCCCTGTCTTTGGCAAATGACTAAATGCAGCCTCCACCGCCTGCTTCAGCTCCTTCACCGTCCCATTTTTAGCCACCCGAATTTCTACAAAATGGAAAACACAAAATCAAATCCAAAATGTTTAATTCCACATGAAATTTACACACACTAACACATACACATAAACACCAGTACAAACGCGCGTCTCAAATCATCCGCATTAATAAAAGAGGGGAAAAAACACGAAAAGCAATTTACCAAAAGATGAGCCGTCCAATTTGAGAACGGTGAGCCTGAGGGGCTCCTGAGGAAGCTTGTTGTAAGAAAAACTCTTCCTGGAGATGCTATCAACGCAGAACAAAGGGGAATAGTGGATTGCACGCGACATCGATCCATTGGGAACCCTCGGGGCATAAAAATCATCATCCCTCTCCACAATTTGCATACTTAATAAATGAAAATCGAAACCCCAATATAACTTCCGCCTTTCAAAATTACCACATGGATTCACATCTATATAGAGATGATTTTGTATTAGTTTTTTCTCGTGGTATGGGGAATAAAAGCTCTTGACTTAACGAGATTCTTTGGCGAAGAGCTAGGGTTAGAGTGTCGCTTATGTCGGAGGGGATTCTTGAGAGAGAGAGAGAGAGTATGAAAATGATTCTCCTTTTCCCCTCTCTGTTGAACGAATCAATCCCTAATGGGTTTCGGAGGAGAGAAACGACAGTTATTTTCGTTAAGAGGAAGATCTAACGTTAACATTACGCGTCTTTATAAAGCGTGATTATCTATCGCGATTTGTCTCAAACTCCCAATTTTTTTGGTGCATAAATTATATTTAAATGGTAAGAATGAAGTCGATCTTTGATCTGTGTTCGAATCTCATTAGGAATAAGTTTTTTATGAACGAAAGAAATTGAGTCGATCAAGGTAGTACGTGATGCACCGCTTAAAATATTTGGTATGTGATTAAATTACGCAGGTTACCGTTCATAATACGGTAGCCCGCGGCATCAACCCAAACCCATTTACATACCCAAAAAACCAAGTTCAAACAAATAAAAAGAAGGGAGAGATTGCAATTGTCCATCCTTATATACAGACTATAAGGATGAATTTTGCTAGAAGAACATGACCCTTGATATATGGGGTGACATAATGGCCAAATGCCATTATGTTCCCATAGCATGGCTGATGGCTCCTATAAGGATATTATACAAAAGTTTAGGGTGAATTCAGGATTTTTATGAGGGAGGATTGGAATTTAAAAATTCAAAAGCAAAATTTATATGGCTTTGTTTGAGCCAAATTATTATCTCATTAAAATGAAAAATATGACCGTTATCCATTACATCAATATTTAAATTCAAATTTTCTATCTCTTGTGTGAGCCTCAATAACGGCTATATTTTTCATTCTCATTCTACAATAATTTGGCTCAAACAGGGCCTATAAATCATCTGGACAACAATATTTCAACAATTTCTGTAAATATAAACTATTATCAATAGTAGTTAAAAAATTAGTGACGCCGAAGCAAATGAAGTACTTTCTAGTAGTGTAATATATATATATATATCAAGTGATTTGTGGGTCAATCAAGAAAAATTTGGATGGAAATTGTCAATGGATATGGCATGAATTCCTAACATTTTGACGTTCTTTTTGATGTTAATGCACAATCTTATTACAAATTACAAACAAAGATCCGCTCAATCTATGTGTTTTGTACACAGTGATGGATCTAGGAATTCAAATGAGTTAAAGTAGATTTAGCGAGAACACGGAGCGACGGCCCAATATATTGGAAAAGAATTTGACGGAACCAATATGGGTGGCCACCATGGCTCCCGAGTACTGGTTCCGCCCCTGTTTCGTACACAAATAAGTGATTAGGCTCATTTCTCAACTATTAAAAAAATACATAGCAGTCTTCAATGGATACCATTGTTAAGTTGATTTTCCTTGTTTTCGATTTAATTTCAGCTTCCTGTGAACGAACACGTGTTTCGGTACGATATATTAGTGAAGCAAAATACGAGTGAAAGAATAGTCGAAATGAAACCCGAAATTAACGTGACTTTATTTAATGGTTGTATGTGTCCTATGCTTAATGTGAAATTAGTGTGCAAAGGATTCGAAAATGGAGTTGAGCACAGTGACTAACAGGTAAAAAATTGAAAGTTCTATACGAAATTTATAAAATAATTAAGTTCGAGGACCAAAATAGGACGCACCCTTAAGTGACCGAACAGGTTTTAACCCTTTCAACTTTATTATTATACAGGCTAACTTATTCTCCAATTAAACCCAAAAAGATATGTAAATTGAACCAATGTAAGGGACGGATCCAGGATTGGATCCAAGACCGGACTAAAAAATTTAAAACCGAGCTAATACGGGGAAAAAAAAAATTTACACATGAAAAACTGTTGTAAAAAAAAACAAAAAAAAACTTACAATTTTTTTTTTTTTTTTGGGCCTTTGGGGGCGGGGGGGCTACAGCCCAGCCCAGTCCTCGCCCTATATCCGTCTCTGTCTCCAACTAAACTTAGTGGAATATTTGAATTCCTCAACCATTTATATTTATGAAAAAAAGAGTATAAGCAAGGGAATGATATAAATCTTACCTCCAAGTAATCGCCTCCACACCCAAACATCATTTTTTATCTATTCACTTCTTAAGATTCATAACTTTTATCAACTTTTTAGCCCCTATTTGATGCACATTTTTAAGGAGAGAATGCATTTTAAATAGTGATGTGATGGAAAATATGTGGTTCAAAAAAGGAAAAGTTTTGGATTTATGTGTAATATTATTTTATTGAAAATTGTGTGATTGAAAATGAGTAATGAAATAATGCATTTTTCTAAAAATGTAGATCAAACAGGGTCTCAATCTTTTCATAGAGTCAAATTTTGTAGGATCCATAACTTAAAACCTACAAAAAGAAATAAATTAGATTGGTTGAATAAGTTTACTCATTTGTTGTGAACTTGTAATTCAAATTATAGTTATTATCCCTTTGTACAGTTGTCCTCTCACTATCTGTATTATAAAAAAACTATAAATATAAACCCTGTAACACTAACACAGTTCATTACACATAAATGAAAAATTAATTTCATATTAGCTTTTACTCTACGTTCATTACCCATAAATGAAGAATTAATTTCGTAATTGCTTTTAATGTGTGTATGTATGCGTGTCTGTGCATCGTGAGTGTCGGGGGAAGATTACTGGTGCGGAAGCGTTTATGAAATTCTTGTAATAAGTTATGGAATAAATACGAACGATATTTGAACAATCAATTATTATTCAATGTATACAAGATGCGTTTTTGAAATTCTTGTAATAAGAATTGAAAATCAGAATTATTTTGGAAAAATCTTGCTTTGTATTGATGTATGATTGATTTTTCAAAAAGTGTACAATATCCCTATATTTATAAGTAAAACTATTCCCTAATCCTGTTAATAAAAGGATATTAAGCTCATGTTTTGTACACATTTTTTCAAAATTCATTTTCATTCACACATTTTTCAATAAAATAATATTTTTTATCAAATCAATAATTTTTCCTTACTTTTTAATCACATATTTCTTATCATATCACTATTTAAAATCATAATTTCCTCAATAATATTCATCAAACACACCATATAATAAAGAAACTAAGTTCTAAAAGGAAATAAACTAATCCTAATTTGAACAAGATTTATGAATAAAACCTATTACAACCAGAAAATAAAATTAAAAAAGACAAACTTCTAAATAATGTAAAATTTTTAATTATAGTTGTAATGTACTATTATATTTTTTCCTCTATAAGAAGAAACTAATAATGAATCCAGAAATCAAATTATTATTATATAATATTGTTTTTCTACTTAAAAATGTATAGATAATTAAAATAATAAAAATATATCTGATAGAGATAACATGATAACGTCCTCATCTATTCAAGCAATTTCTTGTAACTTTCTTATGTTATCTGTATTGCAGTTGGTTGTATTTTTTTTTCATTTTCTACAAGGAAAAACTATTTAAAGGATCCAGAAATTATGTGATAAAGTCCGCTTTATAGAGTTTTTTTTACTTAACAATCACGCAGCTGATAAAATATCGACAGCCATAAGTCTCTCTCTCTCTCCAAAATTCAAAATATGAACTGTCAAATCTTGTGTAGGAGTAAAAGTGAAATCTTGATTATTTTTCGACTAAAGCTATTTGTACAAAAAAAATTTGACAAAAATCTTGACAAAATGATAGGTGGCGCCCCCCTATTGGTGGGGCGCCTGCAATTTTTTTGTAAGCCTAGCATGGTTGTTTTTTTTTTCAGGTATCTATGCGTGAATGTGGTGGTAGGTGGTATTTATATGACATTTTAAGAAGAAGTATCACATGAATCAGAAAACAATATGAATATTATATTCTTATATAAATATATAAATTACTGTGATAAATGATATATCTGTTATGATTTTGAGGTTTTTGGTTTCATCTTATTCATTCTTATACCCTGCACTATTCCATACTGTCTCCATAACTTTAAAATGATCTCTTCGTTTTCTTCTGATAATTTTTCTGTTAGCAGCCTATGCAAAACCCTGACGATTTTAGGTCTGCTTCTTTATTTGATCTACGTTTCGCTTTCGACTCAATATCCCAATTGTCCAACTTCTGATTTCTTTACACCTATCCAGAAAAGGGCACATCCCACAAATAAATCTTCAGTAGAAAATTCTATTGATTCTCCAACTAATGTTAGCCACCTTGTTTTTGGACTTCTTGGTTCAGTTCCATCTTGGCCACATAGAAAGCCGTACATCGAATCATGGTGGCGACCAAACGTTACAAGGGGATACGTATATTTAGATAGAGAACCAACGGAAGATCTCCTCCCTTGGTCAAAAGATTCTCCACCATATAAGATATCTGAGGACCTTACAGAATTCGTTCAAGAAATTAGGGGTATTTACCTCATGAATAAAATGGTACATGGAATAAAGGAGGTTTTCAGAGAGGAGCATGGAGATCTCAGATGGTTAATAATGGGAGACGACGATACAATATTTTTCGTCGATAACCTAGTTGATGTTCTTTCAAAGTTAGATCATAAAAAGTACTACTACCTTGGTCATCAGTCTGAGTTTATTTGGTCCAATGTTTGGTACTCATTCAACCAAGCTTTTGGTGGAGGTGGATTCATTTTGAGTTACCCTTTGGCAAAAGCCCTGTCAAACGACATGGAAAATTGTCTGAGAAGACATGCACATTTGAATGGACAGAGGAACTCTGCTGATATGACAACGATGGCCTGCATCGCTGATCTTGGAGTCGACTTGACTCCTCATCTAGGAATACACCAGGTACTGCCTCATCCAAGCTTTTTAATTAGGATGCTTTTGGGTTTTTAACATTTGACGAAATGTAAATAAATTAAATGTGTGTCCCTTCTTATGATTTAAACTTTTACTGGAGTTAGTTCAAGATATAATCATATCAACACGCAGAAGTTGTGAGATAACTCAAACTCAAACACGACCTACTTGTCATATACACTTATCAGATGTTTGATGAAGAGAAGAATATGGAACATATTTTCTACATTAAATTATATGAATATGTTACCTGATAGACATGTTAAAGTTTCAGACGTTATGGTCTTAAATTTAGTTATGCTATCAGATTTGCTCTTAATAAGCCTACTGCTATAATTACTGCAATTATTTCATGGAGAAGAATGAATATGAATATTGACTGCTTTGTTAATTGTGCTGATCCTGGCTTAATATTCATTAAATCAAAATTGGGAGCTGCAGACGTTCTTTTTCAAGACATAAACTAATTAAAGCCAACTGATTAAATTTAAGCCAATAATCTTCAAGCGCACGATATGCTTAGTAATATATAGAAGAGCATCCCCAGTGGGGATGGAAACACAGTCTATGTGGCTCTAAATGATAGGTTAAATGAAAGGTGATATTAAATGACTTATTTAATTTCACCTATCATTTAATGCTACATAAAGCCACATAGATTAAAATCAGATTTTAAGTTGAGTGTAATAGAAGTTTTTGAAATATGTGGTTAAAAAGATGTGAGACCCATGAAAGATGAGATTGATATTGATTGTTTGCTTTTGACTTACATTAAAATCTGGCCAAACAAACCCTTAGAGCCCGTTTGGTACCGATTAAAATTCAATTAAAATTGAAAATATAGACGTTATTAGGTCTCACTCATCTAATAAAAGTCAACAATAACGCCTAGTTTTTCAATTTTAATCCGATTTTAATTTCTACCGAACACACCCTCAATCCTTAAAGCTTTGTAGGCATGAAGTTTTCTTTTACACTAGGTGCTTATACTCTTTGGAAACTTTGGTTGGTCTCGCAGGAGAAGATATTTATTCTCTATGGATAATTGACAAATTATCACCTTTTTTTCGTGTACTAAAAGATGAAGATTTCTCTTGTATTCTACACGAAGTTGAACTGTGAAAATGAATGATGGTAACTTATATCTGTATATAAAAGTTAATCTCCACATATATGGCATCTTAAAATTGAAAAAAATATGGTTAAGCTTTTTTCCTTCGGATGTTTGTCGTTCATATTATTACCGAATTGGTTCTCTATCCGAACGATTTAATCCTCAACGAGAGAGCATATGGCTTCCTGCTCTAGAGAGTTACTGCTTTAAAATGAAATATGTTAATTGGCCTGACATTGGACCGACATATCATGTTTAGGAATGTATTATCTTATCAACAACTTGAATTGGCTAATATTCACCCCAACAACCACCACAACCGAAACAATGGGAAAAAAATGCCTTGATACACAGTCCAGACTAGGGAAATTTCAAATCAATATTCTCTATCAGGGGAACGACTTTTCAAATTTACTCTTGAGAAGCTTCAAGACCAGGTATGTGGGAGCAAATATTGATAATAAATAGATATGCAAATGAAGTAATCAGTGTTCCAAAACCAAATTATTGACTCTCTAAATTTAGGTACGAGTAGGGCTAGACAAAATTTTCGGCTCAAACCCGAACGGAGTGGTTCAGTTCAGTTCTTCTTAAGTTAAATATCTGAATGAATATTTTTTTTTTATAGGTAATTAGGTAATTTTATTAATTAAAAAAAGAATACACGGGAAGTGTATTAACAATTTAAACA
>CAIGRR010416686.1:0-10060 GCA_903798365.1 Fraxinus sp. 1973-6204
TTTTTAATGAATGTTGCCAATACACCCTTTAGCAACGTTCGCAGTCCGTTGTCTTTAATTTTTTTTTTTTGCAACGTACAATGCGTGTTGCTAAAAGGTTAATGACAACGTGTATTGCGCGTTGCCGTAGAGTAGTTTTAGCAACGTGCAATGCGCGTTGCTAAAAGGTTAATGGCAACGTGCACTGCGCGTTGCCGTAGAGTAATTACCGTAGAGTAGTTTTAGCAACGTGCAATGCGTGTTGCCATTAGTTGTTTTAGCAACGCGCACCTGAACGTTGCCATTAATTCTTTAGCAACGTGTACTGCACGTTGCCGTTATTTTTTATTTTTTAAGTTGCCCTAATTAGATTCAAACATTGGTTTCGAATTCCAATTTTCAATTGAACTCATATGGTCATACCCTGATATCACCTTCCTCTGGCTCCTTCGCCTCCACCTATACCTCCCAGTCCTAGCTTCAGTCTCTGCCTCCGCCTACTCCAGAGCCGGACTTCTCATCTTCTCAACATGCCATTCAATTTTTTTCACAATTTTCGTTGCTGACTTACTGCTCGCTCACCTGCTCCGTCCCTATTTGTTCGAGCCCTAGATGGAAGCACCAGAAGGACCGAAGGTGAAGCCCCGATTCCCTGAACCCAAAGCTTATACTCTCATTTTTATTTGCTAATTTTTTGTTATTTTGATTTTTGTACATTGTAATAATGTTTGATTTTTTTTCTTTTCGACATATGAAATTAGTTGCTGAAGTCCATCATTGATGCTGAGAAGGCTAAAGTGCAGCAAAGGAGAGTGGCCATTTAGATAAGACTCTCATTAAAATAATTGGGTTAGTGAAACTCATACGGCCATACCCTGATATCAGTATCACTCTTCCTTCCTCTGGCTCCGTCGCCTCCACCTATACCTCCCAGTCTCCGCCTCCGCCTACTCCGGAGCCGGACTTCTCATTTTCTCAACACGCCATTCAATTTTTTCACAATTTTCGTTGCTGACTTACTGTTCACTCACCTACTTCGTCCTTGTTTGTTCGAGCCCTAGACGGAAGCACTAGAAGCAGATGCAGCCCGCAGTCGTCGGCGATTATTCGGCAGCAGTAGTAGGAAGAAGGACCGAAGGTGAAGCCCCGATTCCCAAAACCCAAAGCTTATACACTCGTTTTTTATTTTTTTTTGCTTATTTTTTGTTATTTTGATTTGTGTACATTGTAATAATGTTTGAATTTTTCTTTTGACATATGAAATTAGTTGCTGGAGTCCATCATTGATGCTGAGAAGGCTAAAGTGCAGCAAAGGAGAGTGGTCATTTAGATAAGACTGTCATTAAAATAATTGGGTTAGTGAAGTTCATGTTGAAACCTAATGGAGTACCTGTGAAATTCCCTTTGTTATGGTATATTGTCATCAATTGTGTTCTTAGCATATATGACTATGTTTGACCATTTTTCCAATGATTGATTCCTCTGTGTGTCAATGAGTCTATTTGTGTGACCACGTTTTAGACTTAGATCTATGTATATGCCTTAAACGCAGATTTCTTCTGCTGGGTAGTAAAACTACACTTGATATGATATTTTTTTTTGATAGGTACACTTGATAAAAGACTTCATCAAGAAGTTTGCAGTCAGTATAGAGGTGTGTTAGAATTGGAATTTGAAATTATTTTCGTGCATTATATATAGGAGGTAGTAGTGGCTTTGTAAAACTATGTCAGCAAAATAATTTGATTTACTATATTTATGAATTCTGACTTCTGAGGCTACAAAATGTAAAGAACTGTATATATATCAGGCTTTATATACATTTCTGTATCTTGAAGTTATATAAATTGAGTTACATCACTTGTAGAGAAATCATCCAATATCAAGATCTGTTTGTCCTGTTTAAAGAAGAAAGGGCGCGAGCTAAAACTTACTGATAAGTTTCCAGGTCGAAGTATTACGATCTCTACCTTCCTGACTGAAGCAGAGGTGGTTTGATTCCCATTGTATGCAATGGTTTTTGTAATTACTTGTTTTTCATAAATTCAAGAATTATGGCTTCAAAATAAAATTAATTTTGGAAAAATGCATCATGGATCTCAATCTATTACTTTAGTGTAATAAGATGATTGTTTGTGTGTGCTAATTATAATTTGGAGCTTGTTGAACATGTGACAACCACTAAAATGCTGCTTCATTTGAAGTGAGTTTGTTAATCGGTATGCTATCATCTCTTTCCAGGTTTGAAAGGTTTTGCCTATATTATTCTTTACTTAGTGTTGCTTAAATTAAATGAATGAAGGGAATTGGAAAAGGTCTAATCTGTAGTGTTTCCCATAAATGTTTTATTCCCCTAGTTTCTAAATGTTTCTAGCTAAGTATATGAAGTAAACAAAAAATAAAGGTTTCCTACCATAGGTTTTCTTTTATGTTCTTCAGTCATATATATGGTGACTTAATTTCACGTAGTTGACAATATCTGTTAGCTTGTTCAAATTGAAGCAAATAACAGATTATCCTCAAGTGTCCACCATCAAAAGCTTCTTCTCAATGGTTTTTACCTATTATATTTCTGATGTAGTCACTTAATCTGTCTATGATCTTTCTGGGAAGGTAGATAACTTCCATTTTCCTAAATACTTTTTTGTCTGCATCCTGGAAAGAAAAATGAGCAAAATGTATCCATAAATTTTGTGAGCAATGCACAAACTCAAGAAAGGGAGACTACATTGAACCAACTGCTGGTGCAACTAGATGGATTTGATAAGAGCAAAGGTGTTATATTTTTGGGTGCCACCAATAGGATGGACTTGTTGGATCCTGCACTTCTTTGTCCGGGTCGGTTTGATCATAAGGTATATGCCTTATTTATGCATCTGTTTTCTTGAACATGATTTGTCCAATCATTTTTTTTTGTTTATCCTTTAGATAAAAGTTAAACTTCCAAATGCAAAAGGAAGACTGGAAATCCTAAAAGTTCATGCCCGTAAAGTGAAATTATCAGATACTGTTGATTTGTCTAAATATGCTAATAATTTGCATGGTACATGTTTTCATTTTAAATGTTATTACAGTGAAAGTTTATATTACTTCTTTGTGGGAATTGTTAAATGAGGTCTGCATCAGGATGGTCGGGTGAAAAGCTGGCACAACTACTTAAAGAGGCTGCTCTTATTGCGGCGAGGAAAAAGCATATTGAGGGGGAGGAAAAGCACAACACAATTTTGACGGAAGATATGGAGGATCTATGAATATGGAGGACATATTGAAGAGCATTTGGACAACTGAAGAGACTCAAGCTATAGCATCTACTACTAGTGGGGGAAATGGGAATTTACAGAGGCAAGGTTCCGTTACATATTGTCACGCACTGTTAGTTTGAAAATTGTTGACTTTTTTGATACTCTCGTGCCAAACATGACATTAAACTTTGAGCAAAACCATACTGCACAGTTCATGCAAACTTGGAATTTTAATGACTTTATAGAGAGAAGTCTATAAAATGTATGTTACTAGAAAAGCCTGTTAGGATCAAAAGAGGCGATGCTCAACAAAATGAAACACTGCAATTTGTATAGGAATGCAATGTTATTTTTCTATGTATAATTATGATGCATAGTATAAAATGCCATGTTTGTTATGCCGAATGTCTAATTTACTTTACCAAGCATAAAGTTTGGTAGTTGGCAGAGTATAGTTTGCTCGAGATTATGTTGTGGGAGTTTTGCGTGCTTGTAATTATCATAATTGTTGGCTCTTCGAAAATTGAAATAATTTTGAATTTGTACGATTTTTTTGCTAATTTTAGGGTTGTCTATGAAATTCAAAAACTCCATCTACGTAAACATCGTGTATATTGTTTAATGTCATATGCAATAATTATTAGAAAAACTCTAGGGTTTCTTCTCCAAATTGAATTTATAACATTCAAATGGATGAAGATTAAGATTGATGATGGGAAAATCCCACCTAATTGAACTCCTATTCATGTATTTGTTGGTATTTTGTATTTATATCGATGAATATTTCATAATAAATTGACCTCGTACTGAATCAATACACAAACTTAGCAAGAAAGCGATAGAAGTCGATTTCCAAAAGAGGAATTCGAAGCATGTTTGTCAAAGTTTAAATTATAATTCATTTTAGTTAAGGGTTAATTCACAAACGGTCACTGAACTTACCTAAAAATTACAAAACGGTCACTAAAGTTTGAAACTTGCAGAAACGATTATCGAAATTTCATGCGCTCAGAGGAATTCGAAGCATGTTTGTCAAAGTTTAAATTATAATTCATTTTAGTTAAGGGTTAATTCACAAACGGTCACTGAACTTACCTAAAAATTACAAAACGGTCACTAAAGTTTGAAACTTGCAGAAACGATTATCGAAATTTCATGCGCTTTCACAAACGGTCACTATAGTTTTAATGTGTTTCACAAACGGTCACTGAAGGACCATTATGATTTTAATTCAAACTTAAAGGACCAAAACATGTGAACATAGAAGTTTGACCACCTCAAGTACAAATTTCTTTTAAACAAGAATAAACTATATTTTTATATGAACTAAAATAAATAGAAGTACATTAAAAGTTAGGATATCTATGCATGATCACACAAAAACATAAAAAATATTCATATCTCATATTTAAATTTATGGTTTTGTACGTATATAGAAGGAACGAGAATTAAAATATAACTTTTACAATTTCCATCTAATTTACTCCAAAGGTGGCACTTAATAGCAAGAAATTTGCACTTGAGGTGGTCAAGCTTCTATGTCCACGTGTTTTGGTCCTTTAAGTTTGAATTAAAATCACAATGGTCTTTCAGTGACCGTTTGTGAAACAAATTAAAACTTTAGCGACCGTTTATGAAAGTGTATGAAACTTCAGTGATCGTTTCTGCAAGTTTTAAAATTTAGTGACCGTTTTGTACTTTTTAGGTAAGTTCAGTGACTGTTCGTGAAATTAACCATTTTAGTTAAACATACTTTGTTCTATACATTTTATAAAACTAGTTATAGTTGTACGTGCGTTGTTATTTTGAAATAGTTTATAAGTTTTATAAAAATAATATTATAACATGTGAAAATATAAAATAATAATTAATATAAATTGTTTATGCGGAATGAAATTTTAATTCAAATGAAATAAAAATCAGTTTGTGAAAAATAATTTAAATAGTTGAGGAAGTCAATTAGAATAATCACCCCATTTACCCTTTTGACCTATAATGAACATCCAACGAATATCACCCTCTCTTCATATTTGGTTAATATGCATTCAATATATTAATTGAAATTATTTATTATAGATACACATTATATCCCCCATTTACCTTCTCTGTGTGTTAATATTCATTGAATATATCAATTGGAAGAAAACTCTAAAAATATTCATCATAACTAAATATCTAACAAAATAATTAATGATAGCATTGTTCAAATGATTCAAATAATTAGTAAATTAAATACATATTAAAATGAAGAATTACGATATTGTTGAAATAATTAAACACATATTGAAAAACGAAAAATTAAGGTATTGTTGAAATAATTTAATTATAATAAGGATAGAATTGTCAAAAATATTATTATCATTTAATGGGTTAATTTCAAAAGTGGTTACTGAATTTACCTAAAAATTACAAAACGGTCACTGAAGTTTAAAACTTGCAGAAATGGTCACTGAAATTTCATGCGCTTTCACAAACGGTTACTGACGTTTTAATTTATTTCACAAACGGTCACTAAAAGACCGTCATGATTTTAATAAAAACTTAAATGACCAAAACACGTGGACATGGAAGCTTGACCACCTCAAGTACAAATTTCTTGCTATTAACTACCACATTTGGAGCCTCGAATCACCACCTTCCGGCCACCAAGACCATCGGATCCGACCACTACTAGTCTTGCCTCACTCTCCTCTACACCCTCCAACCAACCGCCAACCACAAGACATCAGGAATCAGCAGAAAATCGAGCCCAAAAACCCCATCTCGCGAACTCTTTTTTTGCCCGAAACCCAACTTCGATGATGCCCATGTTAATAACACCCCACAGGTCGCTTAAGCTCAACAGACGCATTCATACATGGTCCTATTACATCAAATAACACAAAAAATCTAAATATACAGTAGAATTTCGAATTAGCGTACTCGCGACCAACAATGATATTTTTCGACGATGACGGTGGTCCCCACGATCATGGACCACCTATTATGGCATCCTCCCTTCATGGTGCATCTACTCCAACCACGGGTCATCAGCAATTTGGGCTCAATGTGGACGAACACGATGGGATGCAAGGCAGTCCATTTTGTCCTCCATCGATTGAGGTTTCTACACTACCCCTGTCATCAAATTCAGCCTTAATACATTCAATTCAAGTTGGTAATACATTGGGTCATGAATCAATTGCACCAATTAATCACCAAATAACATGGGCATCATCGGATATGGGTTTTTCGGCAGAAAAGGAGTTCGTGAGATAGGTTTTTTGGCTCGATTTTCTGCTAATTCCTTATATTTTGTGGTTGGCGGTTGGTTGGAGGTTGTAGAGGAGAGTGAGGCGAGACTGGTAGTGGTCAGATCCGGCGGTCTTGGTGGCTAGAAGGTGTTGATTCGAGGCTCCAAATGTCGTACTTAATAGCAAGAAATTTGCACTTGAAGTGGTCAAGTTTCTATGTCNTGGTCAAGTTTCTATGTCCACGTATTTTGGTCCTTTAAGTTTGAATTAAAATCATAACCGTCCTTTAGTGACCGTTTGTGAAATTGCATGAAACTCCAGTAACCGTTTCTTCAAGTTTTAAACTTTAGTGATTGTTTTATAATTTTTAGGTAAGTTCAGTGATCGTTTGTGAAATTAACTAGATATTTAATATATTATAGATATATAATTGTCATAAAAAGTTTCTATCATTTGCTTTCATTGCATAAATTGTCATTATCGTTTTAATTTTGACGTTTTGGCACTTACATCAGTCTTTCTTTGCGCAAAATGTTATTACTGTTTATATTTTCATTAAAGCATGGTAAAATGGCTAATTTACCATATTCTTTAAATAAACGAATAAAAAATAAAGAAATAATATAAAAAACTACATCTAGAGTTTCAAAATTTTAAAAAGTGCAAATAACTCTCAAGTAAAATAATTTAAAATTGAAAAATATTTTATCTTCCTAATTAACCCACTTATCCATATGCTCATCCCGCCGCCACCACCACCACCACCACCACCACCACCACCACCACCAAAATAGTTAAAAAGAGAATTAAAAGTATAAAAATAAAAGTAAGAAAAAATAAAATAAAAATGGTGCTTCTTCCTCATCCAAGTTTCTTTTGCCTCATATATAGGAACTTATTTATTCTTTAATAAAATCAGAACGAAATCCAAAAGCTGACGCAATACTTATATATGTGTATATATGTAGATGTAACCACCAACAAAAGATAGAAATAAGAATTTTCTAAAAATAGTTAAATATCATAAAAACAACTCTTGTTATTTCTTTGAAAACAAAAAGATATTGGATTACGAAACTTGATTATAGTATATAGCTAAATTCCTAGATGGTGCCAGAGTGGAATGGGGAGAATGGGTGGCGGTAGCCAATGGTAGAATATCAAATATGGGTGCAAGTGTGACTCCCCTCGCTATTGCACAGCTTGAAATAGTCCTCCAATATGAAGAAAAGAGATCATGCGATAGACCTTCCAACCGATATGTCTGGCAACCATATGAATCCTTCTATGATTGCGTCATTCCTCTCAGCCCATAGAAACCAGAATATGAGTAGAGAAATGATAGTGTGAATGTGTCCACAACGAACATGCTGTCCAGAATATCACCATCTCTGGAACTTCTGACCTCCTCTTCTGCTCTCATAGGTATCTAAAAAATGTCTCCAAAGTGTTGCCATTCCTGATCGGAGATGCTGCTGCCCGTAAAAATATAAATGATGGTCTCAATCTCGGAACAACATTGACAATGAGAAGCCAATCGACACCCAATCCTCCAATGACTAACCATATCTACTAGAATAAGACCATGCCAGAGTCTCCAACAGAAGAATGAAATAGTGGTAGGCAAATTGGAGCTCCACAGTAATCGATAGGAGTCCTAAGTCTTGTGAACTGAACGGACTAACTGCCATGCTGTACCATTAGCTAAGCTACTATCCGATGTGACCCCGCCAAACAATGTGGCTTTACCATGAGAGGTGGAAGCGGCTGTAATAATAATCCAAAGTCCCACCTAGTGCCCTCATAGTAATCCTACACCCTCTCAGATATATGCTGCCCTGTGGGAGCAATGAAGCAAGGGTAGTATCACCCATCCAACAATCGTACCATAATAATATATGTCCTGTGCTAAGATACCATGAAATGTGTGGTTCCGTGTGTGGCGCAACTTTCTTCAGCCTCTTCCAAGTAGGGAAGGTCGAGTAGGGAACAATTGCAAATGATGGATGCGTCCCCATACAATATTTGCCCACTAATAACTAAGCCTAAAGAGAACTCTGAGATCGAAACAACCACCAAAGCTTCATAGAGAAAGTGTCTACCACATCTTGTAGTCTTTTAATGGCTAGTCTGCCCTTATTTGTTGGAAGGTGAATCTCCTTTCAAGTCTCCCACTATAGTCGACGTGCCTGTTTCTTAGAATCTCATAGTAACAAGGCAAAGATGCTCTCCAACTTTTTCAATACAGCCTTAGGAGGCTAATCTGAAAAGGATAAAGTGGTAGAGAGGACAGTACTGATCTCAACAAAGTAATTCGGCCCCAAGTGATAGCAGTCGAGAAGCCTATCCTGAAATCATGCTCTTGACCTTCATGATGAGGTCTTCATATAGAAAACTCCTATTGGCCACCTTAAACAAGGGAACCACCAAATAAGTGAAATGTTGCAGCTGATGAGTAAACTTAGTCAAGACAACAAGTCTCCTGATCTGAATATCTGATGCCCATCTAGGTAAAATAAGTCCGCTCTTATCTCTATTCACCAACTGGCTTGAGACCCTTTCGTAATGCTCCAAACAGTCGATGACCCTCGTGATAGGGTTTAGTGATTTTAGGGTTTAGGATTTAGGTTTTTTTAAGCAAAGACCACTAGTGTGACTATTTTATTTCATAGTAAAATGAACTACATGAAATGAATGAGGCATATACCTGACCTCCAATAAGTGAAAAATACTAAAAATATCTCACAATGAAATGCAAGAAACAGTAAATAAAAAATGAACAAAAACTAGTGAAAAGTACTCGAGGGTACTTCCGAGGGTAAACCTTTAGGTGGTAGTACATGGACATCGACCGGGTCATGCGTCTAGTCTGAAACATTTTCGAGTCGTAGTAGTTTGCGTGGAATAGATGGGTATTTGGTGATGTGGACCAAACATCATGATTTCTCATCCTTCGTTTCTCAAAAGTGGTCACTCCCTACTCATTTTACAGGAATTGCTGCTTTATGGGAAAAGTTCTTTAGGCTGAAACATGGACTAAGATGTTGGAATAGATGGGTATTTGGTGATGTGCTCCAGAGAGTTAGGGACGCTGAGGAGAGGGTTGACCAGGCATAGATTGATTTTGAGGTTAATCCTACACTGGAGCAACGTGACTCACTTCATCATGCACATGTTGATTTGAACCGGACCTTAGCTATTGAGGAGGGTTTTTGGAAGCTAAATGTCGGCTCTCGTTGGGTATGTGAAGGAGATCGCAACACCAGATATTTTCATTCACTGGTACATGGACGACGGATCAAATCTCGTACCAGGACCGTCAAAACTCAGACGGGAAAGTTCTTACCACTCCAGCGGATATTAAGAGCTCGGCAATCTATTTTTTCCAGGAATTATTATCAGCTCCTGCACAGCCTCTAGAGTACATTAGTCCTGGTCTCATACCTAGAATACTGATGGAGGCAGACAATATGACGCTGAACCTTCTCCCTTTAATTGATGAGGTACGTGAGGCTGTTTTCAGTATTGATACTGATAGTGCTGCGGGCCTTGATGGATTTTTATCATTGTTCTACCAACACTATTGGGATATTATACAGGATGATG
>CAIGRR010416708.1:0-13296 GCA_903798365.1 Fraxinus sp. 1973-6204
CCGGCTGAGAGGTGCTGGGCTTGATGTATTTGAGCACGAACCTGAAGTGCCCGAGATACTCCGCCGCCTGGATAATGTAGTTCTTTCCCCTCATGTGGGAACTTGCACTATGGAAACTCGCAAGGCAATGGCCGACCTTGTTGTGGATAACCTCGTGGCGCATTTTTCGAACAAACCTCTATTGACTCCAGTTTTTTGATTACGTTGAAATTGTAACAAGCCGAGTCTCTGTTCGTTTTGGACACAAACAAGCCTTTTTCCAAAGGATAATACGTGTAATATAACGGCTTGCATAGATTTAAAAATGTTGTTGCCATGGTATTTTTCTGCGCCAGCCAAATTTATGTTACTTTTTGGGCCCCTGTAACTTATTTAGTTCGAACTAGGAATTAAAGACTAATGACTTCAGTTGCTTTAGCGTAATCTTTGGTTGTCCAATGGTGATGGATTAGGAGACGGAAGTTCTTCGAATCATTGCTAATTCACTCGAATATGTTTTTATGAAAGTGAAGATATTTCAAATTATTTGTTAATACGGACCGCATGTTAGATTCCGAGCTTGACGATTGAGAATGAGCACGAACGTGATCTTTCGGTACCTGAAACAAAGGCATCGGTGTGTGTCTTCGTCGTCCCTCCGATGCTTAAGTCAGAGAAAATACGAATAAGTTTGGACACTGAAAATTGTATGTATAAACGTACATGAATAATGATTTAAAGTTTCATATTTATAGGGATAGGCAGTACATTCCTAGCAGAATTTGGCATCTTTATTTTGAGGAATTCTAATTGTGATAAGTGTTGGATCACAATCATAAATTTAATCATTCATTAATTGTAGTTTTTTTCAAAGTGGACTCCTTCTGGACCTATGACTTCTGAGCTGAAGTATTTGGATAGGGTTAGAATTCTTAAGAAGTGAGAACTATTCACGCTTGAGTATGAAGGAAAATTTGGCAAGGAAAATTCCTGAGGACTCGAACCCGAGAATGACTAAAGTCATGGGAGTCCTCGTGCTCGAGGTACATCTTTTATGACCACATCATGGACGAAGTCAATAAAACTAGTAAATAATGTGTTGAGATATTATCATACAATTGGGTTGAAAAAGAATCAATCTTAAGCACAAAATCTCTCATACGGAAAAACACAATATCAAAATCTAGATTGATCGATATGATTGGAAAATCAAAAATCAATAAAAGAACTTATTCGAATATAGATTAGTCGAGAATTTAAAACTCATTAAATAGCCTTAAATTGAAAACATTCTCGATTCAATTAGAATCTAATTCATTGGACCCTTTGACATTTTACCCTTTTAAAATCATTAGAAAATAATGGTCGATTTGAAGTTCAATACATACTTGTCAAACTTGGATGTTATTTACTGCAGAAAATAATGGTGGGCGTGGGCGTGGGCGTGGGCGTGGGCGTGCTAATGACCTGTCCCATGTTAACCTATCTCGAACAAGAACTCGAAAAGCGCTTCACACTCTTCAGATTCTGGGAGTCGCATTCCAAAACCCAGTTTTTGGAACAAAACTCTGATTCAATCGTCGCAGTGGTGGGCAACGCTTCATTTAATGCTGACTCGGACCTGATTCACGCACTGCCGCATTTGCAAATCGTGGCGAGTTACAGCGTCGGAGTGGACAAGATTGATTTGAATGAATGTAAAAAAAGAGGGATCAGAGTTACAAACACGCCTGATGTTCTAACTGAAGATGTTGCTGATACAGCCATTGGATTGATATTGGCGACTTTGAGGAAGATTTGTGCTTGTGATGGGTTTGTGAGAAATGGATCCTGGAAAAATGGTGATTTTGAGTTGACTACTAAGGTTTGTGAATCGGGAATTCTGATACGCTGTGATAATTTTATGAATATTTATATGAATTTGAAGTCAGATATTATTCTTCTTGTTTGTTCATAATTGAGTAAAACTGTGCTCAATGTGTTCGATGAAATTCTGTAGTCGAATTCCATGCTATGAAGAAAAACTTGGGCTTTCAAAGGAAGTGGAACTTTGGGTTCGACTACAAAAGTTTGGAGAATTGTAGAATATCTGTTCCATGTTGAGGCATTAGAATAATGTGTCACCATTATAAATTATCAAGCAGTGCGTTATCTCGCAAAATATGGGTCTCAAAATCTGCTTTTAAGAAAGAAAAAGAACCTAAAATTGTGTTCATTGTATTGTCTAGTTTTATCATATACCGTGTACCAAATGTGCACTTAGTCTCAACTTTTGAGTGAATTTAACTGGTGTTTTCAGGCTAACGTTAGGACTGCTCACTTGAATCATCATATCGTCATTTTGTTCTCTTGAATTTTTAATGATATTCCTGTTTTGGTTTTCATTTTTGCTGCTCCCTTTTTCAGTTCAGTGGTAAAGCAGTTGGCATAGTTGGATTGGGCAGGATTGGTTCAGCCATAGCCAAGAGAGCCGAAGCCTTCGGCTGCACCATCAGTTACCACTCCAGAACCAAGAAACCAACTACAAATTACAGATACTACTCCAACATCATCAATTTAGCTGCCAACTGTGAAATCCTAATTGTGGCATGCTCTTTGACAGAAGAAACCCACCACATTGTGAATCGAAAGGTCATAGATGCTTTAGGACCGAAAGGTGTTCTCATCAATATTGGACGAGGTGCACACGTCGATGAACCCGAACTTGTGTCTGCATTACTTGAAGGACGGATAGCTGGAGCTGGACTCGATGTGTTTGAGAACGAGCCTAAGGTACCTGAACCCTTTCTTGGACTCGAAAATGTTGTTCTTTTGCCTCATGTTGGAAGTGACACATTTGAAACTAGCAAAGCCATGGCTGACCTAGTCATCGCAAACTTGGAGGCTCACTTTCTACACAAACCTCTATTAACTCCAGTGATTTGGAAATTTTGTTTATGGACCAAGTTACACGTACATAATAATTCACCTAATGAATTACCGAATCGACAAGTGGCGGTCGTAAAAGATTAAGTAAATTATTAGGTACAAGTAGAATTTTCCTTTGTTTATTTTGATCATGAAGAGTCTTTGGTGCTTCAACTTTGCACACTTATTTATATTAGAAACAACAATATTGTTCAATTTCCTTGGAAGCTTGGTAGAAATTGCAATCATGTGTGTTAAACTTTAATTCTTTTGGTGCCATTTCACATAATTTATTTTCAATTAGTGGAACCACACACAATCTATTTCTGCAACACAACACTACATAGAAAGCATTGTAAAAGCTGCCTCTAAAGTCAAGTATTTTAGTACTCATCTACAACTTTAAGAAATTTCTTAAACGGCATGCTTGGTAAGATGGACTGGACGACACGAGAAGAAAAATAAGCTAAAATCATTCCATTGTACTATCCAGTCGTGTTTGAACCATAACGAACTATGAAAGACTGCTATGGAGGTGGAGTTGATGGGGAAGAAGAACCTTTGAAGATTAGAAAATATGGAGTCTCCAATTTGAAATATATGAAAGTCCCTTTGCTGTGTGTGAAAAGACACCCAAAGTTGGATCCTACCACACACTGCCATCCATTCTCATATCTCTTGTCAAACTCCTGCCAATCATAGCTAAAATCATCAACTTGTACACAAGATCCAGAAAGTAAATTTCTAAGTTATAAGTTGCTTATTTTGTATCAAAAAAGTAACTTCTAATCACGACAAGACGTGTTATTATTACCTTCTTGATGTGGGCAGCAATGAATTTGCAGTCTAAAACATCATAGAGATCTAGAGCTTGAGAAGCTAAAGCCATTGCTTGGATCTGCATCTTCAATGGCATATCTGTATCCTCTATCAAACCCTTCCCTTCTAACATTTTTCTTTCTTTAGAAATTATATTTATCGTGGTTCTTGCTCAAATCTTGGAAGCCCGTAAGGATTTTTTTCAGTTTTACAGAGTGAGTAATGTACAATATATAATAATAATAATGATAAATAGCTGACCTCCAAATGTAGAGGAACTATTTGATGTTTATTCTGGTGGCGGCTCATGGCCCAAGTTGTGTCCTGCTCATGATTTTGAGTACTTTTTTTTAACGTTATTATAAGTTGGGAATCCCTCATTCATCATCATCTAAACGCGGATAAGGACGCTGTTGGGGGGTGGGGGTGGGGGTGGGGGGGTGTAAAGCTAAGTGAATTTCACTTTAAATTTGCCTGAAAAAATCCAAGCTTTGATTAATTATTTTCTCGTAAATTTGATTAATTCTTTTCTCGTATTGAGTTCTCATTCCATGTTACACCAGTATGTTAAAAGCTATAAAAATAACAAGACAAATTGCCTTCCGAAGCTCTCAAATCGACTACCAAGCCAAGCAACAAAAATGACCTTTGGGTAATTTGGCAGGCCTCAACGCAGTTATATGAGCCCGTAATGGGCCAAGTCCTTCATATCTTATGCCATCTCTCATGAAGGCCTATCTATTACTGTATATATAGTTTTAAAGGGACATGATGTATAGTTGAAATAATATTTCATATGATACAAGAACTCGTTTAATGTGACAACTCACCCAACGTGACATTTCATCCCGTGCCCACTCTCTATTATATACATTCAAATCATCATTCCGATGCACACGCTCTAAAGTTTAACCATATTGTTTTTATAATGTTTATGTATAGTCTTAACTTGTTATGGAGTGGCATCGATCATCCCCACATTAGTATAGACTAGTGAATGAATTAACCCAAAGAACATGGATAACAATTACATCATTCATTCCCATTTTGACCTCCTCTTCCTACAGAGAGCCAACTTACATGACATTAAACTTGTTAAACAAAGAATACTAATAAATATAGTGAACACAGGCGGGCAAAAATTCCAAGTTCGTTCGAGGACAGAAGTGACAATAAACTTCAGTAATAAAATGAGTATACGGGTTCAAGATATTTTCATAATAACTACAATAAATCGAATCTATGTGTATCTATCATATACATAATCACTTAAAATGGAAAGAAAAAAGTTCAAAACTTCATATTATAAGGCCATCGAAAAATCAAATGTAAGATTTATGATCTCGTAGCAAAACAACATTAAAAATAATAGAAATGATAGATCTTGATACGTCTAAAAGACCATTAAACAGCAAAAAATAAATAAAAAATAATCCAACAATATTTTTCTACCCTTGTGAGTTACAAATCGAATAAAGTAATTACTTAATGAAAGTTGGACATACTTTATTCATTGGTCCTCCTTTTGCCTAATGGGTATCTCCTATGTTCACACCAATATTCGTACAAATTGCAGCACTCGTAGTGATGATAAGGTACATGATTCCCCTTGAGAATTATAATAAACATAATTCCAATATGCATGAGAGGAGCATATTGACGTAATAAATAAAAGTCCATGTCCCTTATACTCATTTTCAACCATACATTCATACAATAAAATATTTTGCACCTAAACTCAAAAAATTTCCCTACTTTTTAACCACACATATTCAAAACATTATTTTCACACAATAATGATCATCAAACAATGGCTAAATTTTAGATGAGGCGATTAACAAACGTGTCCTCCCAATGAAAGTTTATCATTGACGATTCAAGATTTTTACCCCACTCACTATAGTAAATGACAACAATTGAGTCTTATATTGAAATTTTGGATCGAATATGAATCTTTGTATTATTTCCTTCATTATTAGATATTAGTTATTGAAGGCAATAATAAACCCTTAAAAGAGAGAAAATGTGATCTTCAATATCAAATTATAAAGGAACGTTTTAATTCTTGGGAATATTACACATTTACACCATCGTAAAGAAGAAGAGTAAGGTACAATTGTTAATGAGGAAAATGGACATACACATGCTTCAAACCCTAGGACTCATACTCACAGATGTTATAAAACCAAATATATTCTTTTCCTTTCGCATTCCCGATAATGTTCGATATACCAACCCAACCTGTCAAGAATGATGCAACCATAATTTTTTAACTAAGCAAAACGATGAGATTGAGCCCCTGTTTGACAACCATTATTCAAAAACTCTTTTTTCTATATATTTATTTTCAACTGCACAATAAAATATTATAAACTAAAAACCCAACACTTTTCCTTACGTTTTAAAGACACGTTTTCCAGAAAATTACTATTCAAATCTTTGTTTATGGGTTTTAAAGGCCATCAAACAGGGGCTGAATTTCCCATTCAAAATCTTGAAAAATGTGCAGTAAATTTTTGAAGTAGAGTTCAACAATACTTGCCTAGTGATACTGCACTTGCAAAGATGGTGAATGCCAAAATAAAGATGATTAAAGATGCTCGTCCAAATATATTAATCATCTTTCTTACTACGTGCTGCCCTACCAATGCGGCAACGGTAGCTACAGCAACAAAATAAAGAGCTGCAAGTGAGAGTAACAGTTATGAGCAACAATCTAATATATGCCTAATGAATAACTATCTTCAACTTATGCACAACTATCCATGTGTTGAAAAGAAGTTGGCTGGATAACTTACCGTATGATACTGGAAAGCGTTTCAAAAGATAGTATTGTACCACAGACATGGATGAGGAAAATACCATGGCAAATGTGGCTGTGGCACTTGAGACCTGCATCAGAAGATTTTAAAATAATTATTGTGAACTATTGTACGTGGCAGGAGACGGTTAATTAAGAGTTTTAGGACAAGAATTTTAGAATATGCGTGTATTTATAATGTTATTCCATAAGCAGCTAAACAATGGAGAGAATATTTTAGGGTAAAATGCAGAGCAACTAAAATGATGAGCTTGTAATAAGGATGTCAACGAGCCGAGCCGGCTTGCTAGCCAAAACTCAAAGCTCGGGCTCAATTCAAGTAAAAATAGTTAGGACTTTTTTTTGGCCCGAGCCAAACCGAGCTTTGCTTTGCCAAAAAATCTAGACTCGACCTGAGCGTTCGGCTCGGGCCTTAACGAGCCTGGCCGGGCCTACTGAGCCGGCTTTTTTTTAATAATGAAAAGAGGCAGCCTGCTGCCTCTGCGTGGCTGCCTACAATAGCAGGCAGCTGCTGCCTGTATACAAATTTATATTTAAAATTTGCTCACGAGCTGAAATGGCTGATGCTCCAAAATGGGGCTCGGCCCAAGCTGCTAGCCAGGCCGGCTCGAGCTTTTCCTTGGCCGAGCGGCGACCCAAATTGACACCCCTAGCTTGTAAGGAGTTGAGAAGGCTGCTCTGAGCATTCGGGTTACGGAGGCAACGAGCCCATTCTTTAAACGTACACCAGTTAACAATCCAATGGTAGACATTTTTTTTTTCTTTTGCGAAATCTGTGATCACTATTTCTTCTATCACTTACTCGATCATTACAGAAGTTACAAACTGTAACAAATCAATGTGCATGTTTGGTACATAATACTCTGACTTGTTTTTCTTCATTGATATTGTGCATTGGTATCTAATCATCCGCACAAAATGTGCCAATATTGATTTAAAGATGATTGTAAAGTACCTGTGCAGGAACTCCGAGCTCTAGAAATAATGGCCCTAAAATGAATCCTCCACCAAGGCCTAGCAGCCCACCAACTATACCAGCCAAAATGCCACAGCAACAACAGAGAATCAACTGTGGCACTGTCCAATTTATTGGTGCTTCTCCCCTTGAAGCTATCACCCTCCACCCCTTATATAAGCCAACTGCCTCATAACCAGATGCTCCAATGGCTACAGGGATCTGAGAATCAACAGAAATATAAATGTCATGATATATGTTTGTCTCGCTCTCTGACATAAATAATAAAAAACATAGGGTAGTAATCCAGGGCTTGGATATATTATTTCACAATTAGACATATGGAGTACCTGCAACAAGGTCAGAGTCCAATATGCCACTGAACAAGTTGTTGTATAATCCTGTATTAAAGATGCACAAGTCTTCTCAATAATTAACTCATAAAAAGAGTGAAAAGTTGAAGGGAAAAAAAAGGCCTTAGTAGAGGATTTTTAAGAATATAATATATGAAAACCTTGCCGATGTGAAGTAAAAGGATTATGGCCCAGACAGCAATGAGTATAGTGAGTTCCTTCCAGTAGACATTGTCAATAACCGAGACCTGCAAGACTTGTGGAAATCAGCGTCGGTTCGGAAATTAATTCTTGAATCTGTAATTGTTTGTGCATGTTTGGTATATAGTAGAGGACAAGACTCGATGGTATAACGAACAAGATACTAGCTTCTTTTCTTTCTTAATATTTTTTTAAGTGTGGTTCAATCCTCCCTACCTAACATGCCATTCAGGTATTAGAAGTTCGTTACCTCCGATGCTTTATAATCATTGAGACGTGCTCCAGTTCCATTAGTTGGGCCTCCAGGCACAAGTTTGTATTGCACTTCTTCACTTCCATTATCTGATTTCAATTAACTCTTTACTCTAATCTGGCTAACTAACATTTTTTTCAAAATATTTCTCAAGATTGAAAAGTAATGCATACTCACAATCAGATGCTAAGTGTCTAGAAGCCTCCTGCATACCAAATTAAGAGACAGAAAGAAGAGATTTTCAAATCAAAAGATCAACTAGCATATCGGAACAAGTGAAAATGTATAAGACTTTAGGTTACCCTTTTGATAATGGATTCTTTCTTCCATGTTTCAACACCCACATAGTGAATTTATATGGAAGCCTTGAGCTTTAGAAATACTATTTCTCCATCAACTAGGACCTAGGATTGTCAGTTTTGATCAAATATCAGATTTCAATTAACTCTTTACTTCCATTATCTGATTATCTGATTATTATCATTTGTATTGCACTTCTTCACTTCCATTATCTGATTTCAATTAACTCTTTACTCTAATCTGGCTAACTAACATTTTTTTCAAAATATTTCTCAAGATTGAAAAGTAATGCATACTCACAATCAGATGCCAAGTGTCTAGAAGCCTCCTGCCGAATTAAGAGACAGAAAGAAGAGATTTTCAAATCAAAAGATCAACTAGCATATCGGAACAAGTGAAAATGTATAAGACTTTAGGTTACCCTTTTGATAATGGATTCTTTCTTCCATGTTTCAACACCCTTAAAGAAAGCCTTAGTTGACATGCCTGTAGTTATGACATCGTTAAGTTACCTAAAAAATGCAACTGAAAAATGTAAATAAATTGGACATCACCTATGAACAGAACAATCAACAAAACTGTAACCATCCAGTCTGCAAAAATCACGTTAAAAATAACTCCAACGCTGATCCCGAGCACTAGCATTGGTTGAAAAAGAAGAGCTAGATCATAATCGATGATAGGAAGATCAAGTATAGGATGCCGGAGCTTGATATTGTAATATACAGCAGCACCTGCTGCACCCGTAATCATACCTGGACAGAATATAGAAGGCTCAAATACAGTCCAATTATCAAAAGGATAAGAATTCAGTTCTGTATTTGTGCAAAGTGGTTGTCTTCAAATGAATCAGTTTCTTTTGCCAAAAGCTTTGCCCCTAAATTAGAAAATGAATACAAATACTGTTGACTTCTGAATTAAATGAAACTAAATATATTATTCGTTTCCCAGTTTTACATGTTACACGTGACCTGGTCGAACATTTTAGTTATTTAAATCTGAGCCAAATAACCAACAAAAACTAATTAGCAATGACTATCTGAAACTATATGTCCTGTACCTCTAGGTAGTTTTAATTCAGAACTCTGCATAAAAATATGCAAAATTTCTAGGTTCTAGGAAAGCTTAACACGTCAAAGTTGAGTCAAATGATTGAGGATTCAAGGACCATATGTTCTATAGCAAGCAATTTTTTTGAGAACTTTAATTGGATGCTTCTTCACAGTTTAGTGAGGGCTATTTAGATGCAATGATCAGTTGGACTTGGTGTGTTTATAAAAGAGTCTGGGCTATATCTGATACCAATACAAATTGTGAACCCTTACATTTCGATATTGCAGTTGACGACTTTGGATCAAATCCTACGATTAGAGTGAGCATCGGGACAAATATTCCTCCTCCACCGACACCTCCAACACTCCCAAGAGCAGCACCAAAGAATCCAATCACTGTACCCACAACAATTCTCCAACCAAATTCTAGTTCCTGAAAATTGATAACAAACAGTAAAAGCTCTCTTTTAAGGGATGTTCAGAATGCAGTAAGAAAACACAACACTGTATGTTGGTTAAAATTATCATGTCCAGCCGAGCTTAACAAATTCATTGTAGCTCAAATACCTAGCATTAAAGGGAAAAGTAAAAGCACATTTATAATGAAAAGAAAAAACTCACAGGCCAAATATGATGGTAAAGTGTGTCTCTGCTTTGCTGCAAGAAACTGATTATTTTGCTGAAATACGCTGATCCAAATTCTTCAGTAATCCTGTTGTTTGTTAAAATCCCATTTACCAATTTCGAACTCCGTTTTGCTGAAACAATCACACAACCTAAAAGAAGCAATCCAATCAAAATCACCAAACCCTGCTTAAATTTTGATCCAATCTTAGCCATCAAATTTGTCGGTCCTTTTTCTAGTTCACCCCAAACAGATAAAAATTTCTCAAAAGTCAATATAAATTCAAATCCAAACAAGAATCAACAATGAAAGCACCAAAAGTGTTTGGGTTGACCAAATTTAGATTCCAGTGAAGGCAATTTTTGGTAGAGATTTTCTTGAGAAAAATTTTCAATGTATTTTGGTTTTGAATCTGTAAGAACTAAGAATCCATTAAATTTTGCAATAAATGGGATAAAGATATAACAAGTTCTTCCATTTAAAACTCTTGTTTAGAGTAAAATATAAAATAATCCCATTTTTAATTGCATAAGCATCACTGAACACGCTAACTATCAGCTTCAATGTGCGACATATCTGTCACATGCAGTAAAATGCAAAATTCAAAATGGGACTCCAATTTGTGATTCCTGTTTGACACCCATTCATGAGAATGAGAAATTTTTAAATAGTGATGGATGGGAGAATGTGTGGTGAAAAAGTGATTAAAAATTTTAGATTTGTATGTAATATTATTTTATTTGAAGAATGTGTGATTAAAATGAAAAAAGGTAAAAAAAAATGAAAATGAAAATAGAATGGGTGCCAAACAAGGGAGCGTGTTTGGTAGAGATTAAAATCGGATTAAAATTGAAAAACTAGCCGTTATTGTTGACTTTTGTTAGATGAGTGATACCCAATAACGACTATATTTTCAATTTTAATTGGTGTCAAACAAGGCCTTATAATTGCAGTAAACAGTAGCTGGAATAAGAGGATTACCTACCCCACCCTACCCAACCAACCCTTAACCAAAGGTAAAGAATAAAGTAAAACAACGCAGACAAGAAAATGGAGGCCATCTTTTTTGGATTAAACTAATTCTTCACGCTTGGTAGTTGACTTTTAAGTGTGGTCAAAATTTCTATAATTGATTGTTTAAATTATTGTGAAGATTAACATTTTAAAAAATGTCATCTCACAAAAATATCGAAATTATTAATGTAAAATTTAATGTACATGTAATTTTATTAATCTTTTTTAAATATTTCCATACTGATAGTGGCATGCTTCGCGGCTATTACTTTTTCAGAATTAAAAACAATAATAGGCCCTTGTACGTTTGGTACTCATTATTTTTAAAATACATTTTTCTCTCCTATTTTTAATTACACATTTTTTAATAAAAATATCAATCTTATTTTTTAACTACACATTCTATATTAAAATATTATTCTAAAATGCATTTTAGGCTTAAAAAAAATGGGGCTCAAAACAGGTTCACATTTTGGCAGATGGATGTCCTGTTTGTCTTCGTTTAAAATAATCTTTTTAATTTTCATACTCATTTTTAATCGTACATTTACACAATAAAATGTTTTATACATAAATCTAAAAAAATCTATTTTTTAATCACGCATTCTTCAAAAATTCACTATTTAAAATATCATATTTCTCAATAATCGTCATCAAACAGTAAAACTTAATAAAAAAATTAATTTTAATCTATATCAAGTAGGAGTTGGTCTATGGTTTTGAACATGAAGGAGGGTTGAACAAATAGGAGTGAAATGCCTGAGTCGATTTTTTAACTTGTAGGGCGTCAACGTGATGTAGTGCTGGCGGCACTATGTTGGTTGTTCAAGGGACAAGGGTGATAGTGTCATGGTGCAGAGAATGTGTTATTTGAAGAAAATAAAAAATTTATTTATTTTATTTAAAAAATTTGTTGAGAAAACATAAAACAAATTAATTTTGGGCTAATGTAAATTGAGTTAAAAGGTTGAAGAACAAAAAGTTATTTTTATAGATCGAGAATAAATTTACTAGAGATGTTAAAAGTTGATGGCACGCGAGATTCGAATCCAAACTTTGTTAACAATCCATGTGTTGTCGAGATCTGTACTGTTGATTTAAAAAAATTAAATTAAATGGATGATGTAGATTCTTATCAACTCATGGTTGTACATGTAGTCCATGTTTAGTACACATTAAAATTCTCATTCTCATTCTTCTACTCATTTTCAAACACACATTTTTCAATAAAATAATATTTTCCATCACATCAATAATTTTTTATTCTTTTTCAACCACACATTCTTCATCAATTTANTCTTAAATTTAGACCCTGTTTGAGCCACATTATTTTTTTAATTCTCATTCTTCTACTCATTTTCAACCACACATTCTTCAATAAAATAATATTTTCCATCACATCAATAATTTTTTATTCTTTTTCAACCACACATTCTTCATCAATTTATTATTCCAAAATATATTCTTTTAAAATAATGTGGTTTAAATGTAGAATGTTTCACAAAAAATAAAAATAAAAATTGATATTTTACTACAAGGCTATGGAAACATTGTTTATATTATTTTGAAGTTATATTTTGTTTATTCTATGGAGTCAAATTTATTTTAAAAAAAAAATCACTATATAAAACTAAGCCCATCTTTGATTCAGATAAAAATATTTTTAATAGATTTTAATAAAAATTGATGGAAAGTGTAATTAAAAAATTGTAATTCTCATAAAAAATGAACCAAACGGGGATTAAAATTTTACGAAGTAATAATATTCATCGTAGATAAACCATAGTGGGGGGCAACCCCACCTGTCCCCGCTTTAATTTGCCACTGCGTGGGAGGGAGCTATGCGCGATCACCGGATGGAGTGAAAAAGAAGAATTTACCCACTTATAGACGTTGAAAACAAGAAATCTAAAAGACAGAAAACAATTTATTAGTGTGACTCAGTGCATGTTTGACAATTATTATAGTAAAAAAAAAAAAATTTGAATAATGATTTTTAAGAGAATATGTGGTTAAA
>CAIGRR010416725.1:0-14954 GCA_903798365.1 Fraxinus sp. 1973-6204
ACCCACCCCATGTGAGTGTTCTGACAATTTTACAAAAGCTTGTTTTATGTACAAATGGAATTTTCCAAAAAATTTATGCACAGCAACCATATTTGGTGTACATCTTCAAAAAGGACAGGTTAAAAAAAAAGATGAAGAAGAAACTATTTTTTCATCGAATAGTTGTTTGATAGCACACTCTCTATCACCAATGGTGACAAAAAAGTGATGTACAAATGACAAAATCCTTACACAAAATCAATATAGTAATTAAGAGTCTTCCCACTTGTGTGTGTGTGTGTGTGTAAAATTAAATTTATTGTGTAGTTTCATGTGGATTGGTGTTTTAACTTCATTGGAGTTGAGTATAATTACTCCTCAAAAAATTGAGGAAAATTGGATAGAAAATTAAGGCAATCTGTTGGAATATTTACGAATTATCCATTTAATCCGATTCATATAATATGCCTATGTGTGGTTTAATTATTAAAAACAAAAAAGAATTGATTGAAATATAAGTTAAAATTAATAATTAATTTTAATCACACATTTATAAGTATCAAACACTTTAATCAATCACGCATTCCATCATTTTTTTAAAATCAAAATCTATTAAAAATCTCATTTTTTATATAAATCAACTAGGGGCTATATTTTTTCCAGATTTAAATCGAAATAAATTTTACTCTTATCAAGATTTAAGGGGATTTTTTTTTTTCAAAAAAGAAAAAGAATCTAAGGCTCCGTTTGATACACGATATTTTTTCAATTTTTGTAGTGTTTGATAGACAAAAATTTTCCCGGAATCCGTTTTCCACCTCTACCTTTCACGCGCCAATTTTATTGGATTTGGTTGAATTCATTTTCTTTTGGTTTTGGTGGTGATGATGTCATTTATGAACGTCCCAAGCACAAGGACATCCATTGATCTTCTTTCTCGATTATGGGACCAGAGTCGTCGGGCATGTGGTATCCTCGAGATAGCTCGAGGACTGGCTTAATAGATTGCCCCAAAAACACACTGGTACTCCTCGGGGCGGTAGTGCTCGGGAGAGTTACTTGGTCAACGTCAGACAATCCGTGATCATGCGTCACTAGTTTCCATCCAGAAGGAATCCTAGCTCCATCCAACTATTGTTCACAAATTCTAGGTCAACAAGGAGTCTTTTCGTACAGATGCTTCAAGAAGAGAAGGAGACTTCCATAAAACATTATTTCCTAAAAATAAGGAGATAAGTCCTTCTACAACTCCATTATCTGTCTTTATAAATACAGCATTCTCATCCATCATTCAGGTACGTTTTTGCATACAATTTCAGCATATACTTTCTTTCTCTATTCTCTCTTGACTTAAGCATCGGAGGGGCGATCAGGTCACACATCGACACCTTTGTTTCAAGTACTAGAAGACCCCGAACGTACTCGTCCTGGGTCGTCAAGCTCGGGAAATCAGCATGTGCGATTTTTGGTAGCATCATGTGGTAATTGATTTTTCAATTTATTTATTTATTTTTTTGATAATTGGAAAAAATTCTGACATAAGTGGAAAATTATATCAATCAAATACAATTAATTACAATTTCCAGTAACATAATTTTTAGACAATTCAATTCCCTATAAAATATTTTCTTTCCACCAATTTTTTACATTTGCAATCAAGTGAACCGTTAGTGACAATATGTTGTCATTTCGCTTTCAATAGAAAGTACAGCGCTTTTGCTGGTGCAAACCAGCTCATTATGACAGTAATGAAGTCTTCTCATACTACTTTTTTTTTTTTTTAATAAATAAAAATACAACCTTGCTACTCTGCCAAGCCTGGCACCGGCCTGGTAGAGGTTTTCTCTCATAGGGGGGGTGGGTGTTAAAACATTTTGGGGTGGTTTTTTTAATCAGGTGGGGCCCCCATGTGAGAGGGTCTGGACCAAGCCTGTGATCCATAACCTGGCAGAGGAGCAAAATTCATAAAAATAATTCACTGCAGGTGAAAATTTACCCGGCATTTAATTGTAAAGTTATTGCATCTGTCGTTATCTCGCGTAGTAGTCATTTTTTATGTTCTACTCGACTCCCTAAATTAACCATGTATGTGTACATGTGTAAACCGTCAAGCCTACCTTGGCACGAGTAGGATTTATTGGATGAATTCATATAGGGCTTTTTCGTCGAGAATATTGGTCTATGTGAGTAAGGGTCGACCTATCTAGGGGGATTACCAGCACATTTGACTTGGGGTTGGAGGCATGGAGCCATAACTTTATCAAACTTATAAGCTGATTATATAGTAAAATCTACCACAACTTTTAACCTACAAAAAGTTTTACCAAACATGATAGAATTGGAAGTTGACATATACACTTGTTATTTCAAAGAAAGAATGTTTACAATAACTACAAGAATGATAAAACTATACTACACAATTGATAAGTCTAACTCTCTATAATGCACCCAAATGAGTGAAAAAAAACTTAAACCTCAAAGAACCTAACATTTATACAATGTGATCAAAATCAGAGGTACCCTTTGGAGCCTCTGGATTGGTAGAGTTCCAATCTCTTTTTCCCTTCAAAAACTAAGTTTTCGATCGTCGAATCCTGCATCAGATGATTCTGCTTCGTCGCCCATTCCAACACGATGAGCACGTCTTCTTTAGCTAACGCCTCACTGTCTGGTACATGCAATGCAAGGTAACATAGTAATATAAATGAAGGAATTTGTACCATTTGCTCACCAAAGTATATCAATGGAATTAGGTGTTTAGCACCTCCTGAATCAATTATGGCCTTAGAATGATTGACATGGAGAAAATTATCCGTGCACGCGAACTTGCTCAATGCAATTGCTGCCTCGCTTGTAACCTCGGGTTCCCTATCGTCGAGGAGCTGCACTAATGGACCAATGATTCTTGTTTCAGTTGCTCGAAAAGTTCTAGCCAAATTCCCAATGGATATGGTACTTGGAATGAGGAGTTCCGAGTCTGCTTTGTTGATGATTCGTAAGAACTGATCGACTACTGCTTTAGCAGCCGGTGAAGTAGGTTTAAAAGCTGAACGTCTCAATTCTGGATTTTGCTCGGCTACTGCAGTAATCTCCATCAATGCCATGGCTGAATTGTATTGAACTTCATCAGGGCCTTTCTCCAACAAAACCGCAAAGCATAAAAGTGCGCGGGATTCAGTTATGCTATGACAAATAGTATTGTTCCCTGCACAAAGGTGTCTCAGGGCCCTAGCAGCCATGGCCTTCATTTCTGCCTTCGTAGCAGGGTCTTCAAATTCCCTACCCTTAATGCTAGTTCCTGTCAATGCAACTTGGTGCCTCTGCTGCTGCACGTGATTTTGATTAGTTTTTGTGTTCTTATGATTCGCCTTGGGATTGTTCGCTTGAGTCTGGACATGCCCTTTTGAGGGCACGTTTGACTTCATAGACATAGTATTCGCCACGATATTGTGCATTTGGCTTGTCGTGTCATTCCCTGTAGGATGAGAAATCGTGCTATGAAACTCATCATCGTTCCTATTACTACTCGTCTGGTCATTCGACATGGAATCAGAGTTAGCCATAACGACGGTGTGAATGGACATGGCTTGCTTGTTGCTTGCAATAGCGTACTTACTATGTTCTTGAATCGTCTCAAATGCTAGATGACTAACAAGCAATCTTATCGTATTATTCTGAGCGAAATGATCCTGGCATTTCGGATGATGCGCAGCCAATTCTGACACAGCCCAAGCCACCACAACTTGTACTTTCATATGCCCTTCTTTGAGAATTTTAGCAAAAACTGAACAAACACCAGCATTAACAATGGGTTCTACACTTTCAGGGTCCCTGCCTAATAGCCCTATTGCCCTTGCAGCATTTTCTTGAGCCTCCATTCTACCTTCCTTAGCCAATTTCAACAATGGTGCAACCCCACCTTCTTCAATGATCAATTTACCATACCTATCATTGTCACGAGCCAGCGAAACAAGCGAAGCAGCCGCATCAGAGCGTTCTTCTAACGAACCCGAACACAAAATCGCAATCTGTTCCCAAATCAAGCATAAAATGGGCTCGTTTGCTGCGATCGGTGGCAGCCCGAGATACTCATCGTCGCGATCATCGGCCGGGGTCGAGACTCGAAGAAGCCACGAAACATCACCAATGGAATTTTCTAATTGTTGAGAGGTTTTTCTGAATGCTGCTGTTGGGATAATTGTGAAAACCCTTCTCAATCCATTGGCCCGGCACTTGAACACGAGGGTTAAGGCCTTATCGAGTACTTGTTCAGTATCGTCGATAATCCGTCGGGTCGGGCGCTCGTACAGGTCGCCGCTGGCACGGGCGGCTTGCCGGAGAAGCCCGGCGAGTTTCTCGGTTTTCACCTTGATTTCGAGGCATTCCTGCCGGAAAGAGCTGGTGTCTCCGGAGGCTTTTATCACCTGATCGGCTAATTGGATTGGTTTTGCTAAGATTTGCTTCACTATGTCCGCCATGAATGATCACATTAGCGGACCCTTCTCCTCAAAACGAATACAAAACCAAAAAAAGAAATCAACAAAAATGAAAATTAGTTTATTGTACAACTTTGATTTATGCTTTAATTCTGGAAATTTTTATGGGTCTGATGAAATGGTGAAGCTACATAATCTGGGTTTTTGTTTAAAGTTAAGAAGAATGCATAGGTACTTGCATGTAGGCGGTGGCGGTGGTTGTGGCGGTGCCAACGGCGGTGGTGGTGGCGGGATTAAGAATGGTAATTTTTTTTTTCAATTTTTTTTGTTTAGAGAATGATTATGGGAATGGTGAAACGCAAATGTCTCTTGTAGTAACCTTATTTACAGGAAGAGGAACTGCAATGGTTGGTTTATAATTGGGAAATTGAAGTATTAGGCCTCAACCTATTCACCTGGTGACAAATAGAGCCCCTAGTCTATTTTTTTTTTTTTGCAATCAATCTCCAACCTATTTGTGTTATGGCCATATGGTCCCTAATTGAATACTTAACAAATGTTGTACCACCACCATCCCTAGGGATGTCAACAGCCGAGCCACAAGCCAAAACTCGAAATTCGAGCTCGACTCGAGTAAAAATGGTTCGAACTTTTTTGGCTCGATCCGAGCCGGACAACCTATTTGTGTTATGGCCATACGGTCCCTAATTGAATACTTAACAAATGTTGTACCACCACCATCCTTAGGAGTGTCAATGAGTCGAGTCATGAGCCGAAACTCGAAATTCGGGCTCGGCTCGAGTAAAAATGGTTCGAGTTTTTTTTGGCCCGATCCGAGCCGAGAAAAAGCTCGGCCAAAAAATTTAGGTTTGATCCGAGCTTTCGGCTTGAGCCTTAGCGAGCTGAGCCAGCTCGGCTCGATTTTTTTAAAAAAAATTGTTATAAATCTAATTTTTTTTAATGAATTTCAATTCTGTGCAATTTTAGGGATGACAACAGGGCGGGTATGGGACGAGTTGTCCATTCCCACCCCCGTCTCGTGACTCCCGTCGAGTATTTTTATTACCTTATCACATCCCCATACCCGGTTAAAGCGGGACGGGCGAGTTCGGGGTGGGGTGACTTGCCCCATTTATTTTTTATTTATTTTATTTTTTGCTTTTATTTTTTTTTTATATTTAGTTAGTAAATATTATTACTTTTTTACTAATTTGTTAAAAACAACTTATGTTCTCTTTAAAAATGATGATAAATTTATTATTTTTCTTCGATAAAATACTTAAATTTGAAATTAACTTTAAACGGGACGGGGACTATATTTTTCATACCCGCCCCATACCCACTTCGGGTTAACGACCCTCGCCCTGTTTACCCAGTTAGGCGGGTAATCCCTGCCCCATTCGAGGCGGGGCCACACGGGTATCGGGTTAAACGAGTTTTTTTGTCATCCATATGCAATTTATACGTATTANTTAAACGGGACGGGGACTATATTTTTCATACCCGCCCCATACCCACTTCGGGTTAACGACCCTCGCCCTGTTTACCCAGTTAGGCGGGTAATCCCTGCCCCATTCGAGGCGGGGCCACACGGGTATCGGGTTAAACGAGTTTTTTTGTCATCCATATGCAATTTATACGTATTATAAATAATAACTTAATATTAACATATACCAAAAAATACAGCTAAAATAAAAAAAAAAAAAAAACTAAAAAAATTTAAAAAAAGCGCTGCATGCAATTCAAGCAACTATATTTTTTTTTCATTTTTTTATACTCGGCTCGCGGGCCGGTGACGAGCCATGGGCTAGCTCTGGCTCGAGCGATGCCCCAAAATGGGGATCAGCCCGAGCCACGAGCCGATTTGGCTCGGGCTTTTTCCGGGCCGGGCCCGCTCCGCCCTAGCCGTCGAGCCATTTTGTTATCCTACCCACTTTCTTTAGTTGCAATGGGCTAGCAACACTAGTACAATCGCCATTTATCTTCCAATGAAGAAAAGCACATGGCTGTACAAATTAGATAGCTCTCGGTTCACCATGACTCTTGACACTAATCCTAAAACAAATATCACAAATTTACAGAAGATTCGAAATTCCAATTTAGTATAAGTTTAGCTTATCTTGTTGTTTGTTTAAATAGTTATACATCACTTTATTTTAACGGTAAGCGCAATGAAAGGATTATCAATGTGCCTTTGCTTGAAACGTGACAATCGAGTTGTTCTACAAAACAAGGCACCTCAATATTGTATGTTTTTTTGTAGTTTGATTGGAAATATTTAATTCGTTTCTCAATTTTGAGTTATTACATAAGAAAAAATTAGTTAATATTTGAGACTCATGGTGTTGTAAAGACAATGGAAATAACACTTTGTAAGCAATCAATGCCATAATTTTGTTATTTTTATCATATTTTTGTGCGGGTGATATGATATTTAATTTTATCAATTTCAGGGTTAATCGATGTTTCTTTGCTCTCCGAGGTCCAAAGAATAACCATTTACAAGGTTGGTTTGGGGAACTACTCAAGGAGGTGGGATTGGGTTTGTTGTTGGGAAGGTAATGACACTTCTCTTTTCTTGCATCACTTACTAATCATATTAAGGGTTCAATCCTTACTTATTGTCACATTTATGTCCTCACTTTTTTGTCGTGTTTATATCTTCAAGCTTATGTTGGTTAACATGTTTGATCAGTAATTATAGTTTATATCCATTAATTTACAATTGCCTCAATAGTTTTGCCCCTAATCAAAGGTGACACGCGAGCCTCGTGTATATTTAATGGCATTTTCGAAGGTTCGGTCAATTGGAGACCATGATGTCACATAAATGATAGGTTGAGGTTTGAATGTAAAAAATAGCTTGAGGACTTGTTTGCTACTAAGTAAATAGGCTTGGGATCAATGCTATAGTTTTCCATTTCTAAAATAAAAGCAGGCCTTCGAAGTGGGCTCACTCATGAGCCACGCACACTTGAACAAACTTTAACGGGCCCCAAACCCCAATTTTTTTAGGGCCCAAACACTATTGAACAAGAATGCAACATGTTTGATACGTTAGACTTGACATTAAAAAAATAGATATTTCCTCTCCATCCGCAAGTGGGTGGTCAGTTTTTACGGAGACGTCAAGCATAAATATTTTTCTCTAATTAATCATTTGCAGTGTCGTCTAATCCATCTAGAACCATGTCAAAGTAAGGACAACATGAAATTCATTGCCTAAATGTTTAGAATAATGTTATATATCATTATAATAATTGAACATCGGTGATGTGATAACTTAGGTAAACTAATGGGATAGGGCAGTTCAAACCCACGTTCTCTCATGAAAATTGAACAATTGTATCCCATTAATCACCTAAATTGTCACATCAAGATGTTTTATCATTATAATGATAAATAACATTACTCAAATGTTCATCATCAATCTAAATACTCCTTCCATCCGATTTATATAGACCGATTTTGTTTTTCACACGAATTAAGAAATCTTATTTAATGTTATTGAAAAAACAATTTTTGTCAAAAACTTTCCTAGTTTACCATTATTTAATTGTTAACAGCTAGTAGTAAATTATTGTTGGAAGTGGTAAAAAAAATTAATTTGGATGATTTCAAGAAGTTCGTATCTTTATATTTGTACGATTTCAAAATTAAGTGGCAAAAATTGGTTATAACTACACAAATTAAATAAGGATATATTAATAAACAAATAAAGAAACAAGACTATATAATTGAGACAGGAAAATAAGGAAATTTAGTCTGTATAAATGGGATGATGGGAGTATATGTTTACATAAATTCTCTTACAAGGATTCTATAATAAATGTCATGACTATGTTGCAACTCGTAACAAACACCTGTGAGAAGACTACTTATATCCTTCCTTTTAACTTTTATATTAAGGAATGCCAAAGAATGTCAACTTCTCATATTAACAACCATAGACCACAATAGCCAGCCATACTGCACGACCGTCGTCTACATGTGGTCGAATCAACACCACAGTCCTCATCCGCAAAACATCTATGATCAGCACTAGTGTCCGGGATATGACAAGAACTCTCGACTGACTCATTCTTAGCATCAGGACAGATATGCAATGACATTGCACTAGATCGTTTTGGTTGCTCTTCACTCTGCACATATGAACAATTCAATGTCAACTAGTAAAACTTCGATTTATAAGCACTTTCAACAGGTTCAAATTGTCAAAATTGAATAGTACATTAAGTCACATTTTTTTTTTTTTTTGATAACTGTATATATCTGGGCCAGTTTACGCGCACCTCGACAAATTCCACGGGGCCTTGAAATTTACGGCATGATTCTCACCTCAATGGCCCTTAGAGGACTCAGTACATTAAGTCACATCTTATTATTTTTTTTATTTTTTTTTTTGATAATTTGGAGCAGAAACCGAATTTGAATAGTATATTGAATCTAAAATCCCTTTATTCTTTTAGAAAAAGTTGGCAAGGAAAAAGGATATTTGAAAAATAACTTGGATAGTTTGGCCCTGCTTAAATTATAATTTAAGTTGGCCAAACATAGTTTTTAATAGACTTAAAAACAAAACCAAACAAGCACTTAGTTACATTTGAAAAATGCATTACATGTCTATTTAGCCCTTGTTTGACAAACATTTTTTACAAGATTATGTCATTCGTACACTCATTTTTACACCCTTGTTGATATTTGCATTATTGTCAACAAATAATTGGATGAAAAACTGTTTTTTTTTTTTTTAAAAAAAATTGTCTAATTGGATAATGCCATGTGGCAAAGTGTAAACAATGATGTACACCATGATGTACACGAAACATGATTGTTTTTTCGAAACTCTTTTGTCTACGTACTCATTTTCAACCGCACGTTCAAATAATAAAATATTCTACATGTAAACCCAAAACTATTCCCTACTTTTTAACCACACACCCCTAAAGTTCACTATTCAAAACTCCATTTTCCATGAATAACGGTTGTCAAACAGGGGCTTAAAATGAGGTGAATAAACATGATCCAATTGAAATTTACTCAAAGTAAAGGAGAACAAGCAGCAGACGGCAAGGTAGTTGAGACGATAAATAAGGTAGTTGAATAGAAATGCAGGGGGGATTATAAGGATCACCTTAATGGATGTAAAGTTACTAAGAATATAAGCCTCGGGAAGCTTCTCGTGCCAAGAGCTTAAAACAGGCAGTGGGTGACCTTCAGTTGTGAATATGTAGTTTTGATTGGCCAAGAATGAATCGTTGAAGAGAAGATACAGGTACTTGCACCTACAGGAACGGAACAAAAGTACCTCAGGTAAAACTTCACAACATGTTTATATATTATTATGGCCACAGAAAAAGCAGTAAGCAGGATTACTCAGAACAATATCATTGATATGTATGGTCATATAGCAGAGAACAGAAGAAATGTACGTTTCAGAGAGGAAGAAACTATGCTGATGATCTTCCAACTCCATAGTTGTCACATCTCGAATGCTTGCATAACCACCTTCGACTCGTGTGTATAAATTGAGAGAGTCCACAATTGACTCGCCAACCTCTAAATACCATGGATCTGACAACAATTAAAGTTTAAGGTCAAAGAACTGAACCAAAGATAAATATTCATCCACAGCTCAAACTGTACAATATTTTCAAATGAAGGACTTGGTGTAAATTTTTAAGAATGAAAGCACCCAAATCGAGACTGGCCGTGCTGAGACAATTGAAGTTGAAACGTTTGCATATTGTTGCTAATGACTTTTCCCCGCCTGTACCCGAGTACTGGGGAAAGGCGAAAATGGAAGAACGAAAAGAAAATTTTATAGCCAAAAAAACTGGAGAAAAGGCTGTTTTAATTTACCCGCATCAAATTTCCCAAGAAATATTATAAAACATAACCTCTTAATATTCTATATTGTTGTTTTACGTCTTGCGCTTGTTTGGCAAAGTTTATAATTGCTTATTAGTTGATCAAACTCTATTTTTATCCACACAATCAGTAGGATCCATAGCTTTTACCTATTTTTACCCACTTATTATCGACACATTTCATAGGATCCACAACTTATAATCTAATAAAAGCTTCGATCAAGGACAGCTTTTGTAAGCAAGAGGATTTGGAACATACAAACAACGGTTTGCTACTCAAAAACCACAAAACATTATTCTTGTTTACACGGAAACCAAAAGTGGGTGTCGGGGGTCTTAACATTTATCACCAGAACTTAATGTGACACCACTTACATCATAATGTTACCTGGATATTACACATTTTAAGGCCAACCCTCCATGTGTACATCAAGCCAAGGCATGACAATTTTCAAATTCCAATATAGTTTAATACAATCTGCACAAACCTTTGGTTGCTTGATATAGGTAAAATGTTGACTCTGCCAACTCTGGGCGTAGAGGATAGTACTTTTCTGTAGGATGCAGCATCTGATGATCAAGGAGGTACCTTAATGATTAAAAAATTTATGCATCAGTATCTCCTTGAGGCATGTTTATGTAGTTATAAAAAATATTTTACAAGAAATATAAACCCACTATAACAAATTCTAAGTAGTCGCCCAAAATTAACATGGCCCAACGTGTTTGCACAAGATTTGGTTTGATTTAATTGGGCCTTTTAGTTGAGAACTCTGAAAAGACAGAATGTCAAAAACAGAATCGTAAAGCCTACCCCAAGTTAATTCTCAGCTTGTTATTATTGTCGTTACTCGTATCAAGTTGGAAATTAATGGCAATGCTAGCATCAATGATTGCAATATAGCAGGAAAGTCAGTACTAGCTATTTAACCATAAGAAAAGCAGACCACATGAAAAAACAAACATTTTACCTCTCAGGAAGTACTCCAAATTTATTCCATACATGAACAAATTCACGGTGTGATGAGTTAGCAGCTGCAATGTCCCCAACAAGAACCTGACTGCCATAACAATAATGAAAAGAACCCTTCCCCATTCAATTTGATAGACGGAAAACATGTTATTGTTACCAAAGTTCACCTGCAGGCCAGGCCAAAATGCCTGAAGGCTTGTAAGTTGCCAAAATGTTGCTCTTCCTGTCCTCATGTCAGCTTCATGGTACCTGTACAACAAAATATATACGTTTGTAACTTCAGATTTGATAGCACTCCACGTCAGGCATTCCAAAGGATATTCCGACCATTTCTAAAGCTATGAATAATTAAAAAAAAAGGAACAGCTGGAATTAAAACCTCCCTCTTCAACAAATCCCCCTCAAAAAAGGGTAGGAGAAGGAAGAAAAGAAGGGTGAAAAATTGGGACTTTCTGATTATCTTTTGCGAACTGTGGACTAGGTGAAAGGAATATTTTACAAACAAGAATGAAGAAATATATTAAGCACATTGGAAATCATAATTTTATAGAATTGAGTGTGGGTTAAGCATAATACCATGGGCCATGTCTAAAATGTTTTTGCACAGCAAGGTAAGCCAACTGAAACATCCTCCAGAACTCTTCTCTTCCGAATAGAATGTGACCTTTAATTAGATACTCATAAAACGAATCAACCCCTGGAAAAAAAACAATAGAGAGACAGCATAAGAGATTCAACAAAGCGCACAGGCATAGCAGAAGATGATTCCATTCAATTAATGCAACTTGAGAAGCTAGAATATAATAAATTCTCAATACAAAAAATCGAAAAGAAAAATCATTCACAGGAAAAAAAATAAGTACGTAGCAGTCTTAATAATTGTTTACACAATCAAGCAACAAACAGTTTTCAAAAAAGTAAAAGATAAAATCTAGCAACAAACAATACCAGCCCCGATTCCAGATGAGTGCTCTATCCATTCCCCAGTTTCTACATCCAGTGTAGTTCCCAAAAGATTCAATGAACTCCTCATGCTCCATAACTTACGAAGAGCACGTAAAGCAGCATTTTCAAATCTTGGGTCGCTGGTTAAGCGTGACAATGCCCCCATTTCAAGAATCAGAGAACCTAAATCCAGATTGGAGAAACTTGGACAGCATCAGAATATGAACATGGTCACGCCAAAAAAAAAAAAGATGCAAGTGTCTAAGTGTTGTGTTTGTGTGGGAGTGTGCATACAAGGCAGAGAGAAATTTCCCCACCACAACCAGATGTGCTTGTTTCGGTTATCTCGTTCTCCATCACGCCATACTATCACGACAGAATTTTACATTGGTTTAGTGTCAAATGTCTATTACAAACAATACAGATGCACCATATCCATACTGAAGATAATATCAAAAAGAAATAAATAAATAAATAACTAAAAAATAAAATTATGAAAAGTACTATTTATCATGGCATAACAGTAATCCTTGCACCATTATATCATATAAGTGTCATTTATCATGCATCTTAGACCTAAATCTTATTCAATACAACCAACGTTCACAAATTACGTAGAATGGCATCAAGGGGAACTTACCTATTTTTTCATAGTCCCTATTATCTTTCAGGTTAAAGACGTTCGGGACGATAGAATTGTGAATAACCCACAAACCAGAGCACATTTTTCCACAGCTATGTCCCGAACTTCAGCAGCTAGATGAAACCAGCAATAGGGGCACGGCAGGCCTATCTATTTAATCTCTTCCAACTAATTATACAAGTATATTGCTATAACTCACTTTGTTGCACGATTTTTATGGTACTCTAAAGTGATATAGGGCGTGTTCGGTATGGCTTAAAATTCAATTAAAATTGAAAATATAGCCGTTATTGAGTCCCGCTCGTCTAATAAAAGTCAACAATAATGACTAGTTTCTCAATTTTAATCTCTACCGAACACGCCCATAATTTATACCTGAACTAGTTACTATAAATTCTATAAAGGTTTATTTGACACAAACTACAAGAAATACCTTCAAATTGATCCATGCATAAGGCAGACCAGTGGGGGTATCAAAAGCAGGCAAAAACCGTTGCCCTAAATCCTCAGCAAGATCAAGAAGCTGATTTTCATAAGTTCCTTTCTTCAATCTGTTTGTAGAATCAGTTGCAAGAATATGAGCAGAAACAAGCCCTCCAAGTACTCTTATGTTGCACTACAGATAGAGTTCGAGGGAAAGAAAGTAACTACACACTCCAATAAAACTTTACCAGGAATACAGAACACTGTTAATATGGTCACTACCCAGTACACTTGACGAAGTTTCAATCAATGAATTTAATAAATAATTTGAATTACAAAATAAAGTATTTATACATTACCTCGAAAAGATTTATCCTCGCGTCAACATCAAATGTCAGATTTTCAGATAGCCAAAGAACTGCCCTTGCAAACTCAGTGTGATTACCCAAGATTACTAGGCTGAGAGAGAAAGAAAGTTGGTCCACCAATGTGTTCCAAGGCCGTGAGACACACAGATAAGCTAATGATTCTCATGCAGAAAAGAAAGATAAAATCTTTAAACGGGTTGGCCACTTCTGCCATCTCAACCTCAAAAGAAAAGAAATATCAAACCTGGATAGTGATTCAATAAGCGAGAGGGCAGATCCATTATACTCCTGTGGTAGATGCTCAAGCTAAAATTCGAGAGAACAGAGAGTTAGTGATCTGCCTTTAGCTAATCACAAAACTTCTCCAGACAAAATACTTACCTTCAAATTTCCAAGTTCACTAAGAGAATCTGTGTAAGTTTTTGTTAGAGGCTTTAATTCATCGTGCTGCAAAACAATCAGATTGAATGAATATCTGATTTGTTATTTTGGATGAACAGTATAAATGGACATCATTGAATAAAAAGACTTACTGGGAAAGCATGCATTATGTAGTTGTCATAAGCATGGTAAAACCTGACATGGAGAGATAACAAGTCAATTATACACATTCCATTTATATTGGAGAAGTTTGCTAGTTAATTTGTTCCTTTCTAGCTCCTTCCCTTTACTGGCATTCTTTTTCGCATTTGCAAAAATGCAATGCCATAAAGATACAACTAACATAGTTGGCACTCTTGTAGATAATATTTATTTCTTCATAATCACTTATAAACAATAAAATTTCCAAGAAAAAACTCCGTTCCACCTCTCAAAGCTCAGTGTGGTATCCCAAGAAAATAATTATTCCGAAAGATCTCCTTTTGCAGCAACACGTGATTACTTTTAAGGGAAATGAATATGCCTAAGAAAGTAATTATTCGAATAACACATAATTATCAACCAATGGGATTCTCTAGTTAAAAGGAAATAAGAAGTTTTCTGGGAAAAAACTGCTTTGTGATGTACACTGCAGAAGCAAAGGGCAAGCTTGATGCATTGCTTGGACCTATTCTGAACTATATATGTGCCTCTTGTGTATGAACCAAGACATGTATTAACTTTGAGTGCATGTCTTTTTGTATATCAGATAGAATTAACACAATTTTTTTTTCATAAATTGTAATCTTACTAAAGCTCATAGCTACAGAAGTCACTGTCTCCCAACATTATTAATAATAAAAGGATGAATGCATGCTACTAGTTGTATGGCAAAGATCAGGAGCGGAAAGGATGCAGCTTTGAAAATTGTGTTTTAATATTTAGGTTTTTTTTTTT
>CAIGRR010416862.1:0-10099 GCA_903798365.1 Fraxinus sp. 1973-6204
TTAACATCTACAGTTTAGAGTTCTTTACAGTTTTAGTTCCCTCGTGTATGGTTTCTAGAATATCTCAAACTTCCTTAGCAGTTTCACACATCGATACATGCCTAAACTCATTAGCAAACACATCCATGAACAAGGCATGAAAGCCATTACTATTCCAATTACACTCATCAAGATTCGTTTTTGACCGAAGGGAGATGTGAGTGGGTGTGACAACACTTTCAACAGTAGTTGTAGGTGGAGCTCACCCATTTTGCACACTTATCAAAATACGTTCATACAAAACCTTTAGCAAAGCTCTCATTCGAACTTTTCAATAGGCATAATTGCTTCTGTCGAAAAACGGAGGCACAGATAAGGACGGACTCATCTAGAAATAACCAAAAGGGTCAGGAATCGATTTAAGACTCTGATACCAATTGAAATTTACGCAGTTCGACCCTAACAATACCTAGAGGGAGGTGAATAGGTATTTTATACGAAATTAAAATTATTAATTAATTAGCGACAAGTCACCAATTAATTATCTCTAGATGGCTATTCAATCAAGTCAATTAATCCTATATTTGAATACCTATAATCAATAAGTAAAGCAGTAAAAAACATAAGAATGATAATGGAGAAATCCCAACTAGGTAAAAACTTCGGTCACTTTGCCAGTCAACAATCCACTATAAACGATTCATGACTTACAGTCCATTATACTAGACGACGATACGTACTAACTGATCTCCTGACTGCAATTTCGACAGCTCTCCTGAATTCTATACTCCTGAACCAATTCCAACTGTAATTTTCAAAGCTCTCCTGGATTCTGCCCTCCTTTAGCAACTCCTAGCTTTATGGAATCGTTTATCTCCTGTGGAACCCAAAGAACAACTCGTTCTTCACCAACTGGAACTCCAGTTACCTTTCTCGATCTTCAGCAACTCTGACAGATATGTGGGAAGAAGTGGTTTGGTATCTAGATTAAGAATATGATGTTTTTCTCACTACCAAGAACGATTCTCAAAGAAACATGAAGGTTAAAAGCTCTAAAGATTAAGAGAATATGAAAGGACAGTGTTTGCTTAGTGTTCAACCTTAAGAATTCTCGTTCTGTGACTTTAGAATATATATATAGTTAGGGTAGAAAGTAGATAGACCAGGAAAAAAGCCTTTAAAACTCGAAATAAAAAATTCCTGTATAACCTTGTCGCTCGAGTGAAGGCTCAACGACGGTCGAGCGACAAGCTGTCGCTCGAGCGAAAGAGGAGCGACAGTCTAGCGATGCAGTTTCTGTTTTTGTAGCTTGAGCCAACCCTTGACAATAGTCTAGCGAAAATCCGCGCTGTTTTCCTTCTTGTTCCAAACTCGAAACCCTAAACCTATTTAACTAACTTTTAAACAAATTGCATATAACTCCTTGAACTTTTACACTCTATCAATTTAAGTCAGTTTGTTCACAGAATTTGCCGATTACAAAATCAACTAAAACCTAACATACATACATACATACATATAATGAGCACCGGTGCTCATCTTGTGCTCAGCACTGGTAATGTGCCATATCAATTCATTGGTGGATAAAGTTTTAGTGGTCTCATCATTTCAATTAAATTTATTATTTACAAATGAATTGATTTGATGTGTCACCGGTTGTTACACCTCATCCATTTTTAGTCAAAGTCAAAGTCAAATAAGGATTAAGCTGAATAACTAATTTTTATTGGGTCTAATTGGTAGCTACTAATACTTAGAAGGCTAGAAATTGTATATAAAGAAATCTAGGGATTTACGTTATATTATTGTATATGAAAGGACTAAATATGATTTTGTATGAAGATTAGGGACTTGACCTTGCAATTTCCTTATGGTCAAACATTTAACTTTACCCATATCTATCCATTTGACTCAATTTTTGGGGAAACTGAGAGAGCAGAGAACGTTCCATATAAGAGAAAAGGAAGAAAAAAAAGGAGAAAGAAAGAAAAGAAAGAAAAAGAGAAAGAAGAAGAAGAGGGAACTTAAAGTTTGGAACCACCTTGCTCAAGTCTAATTTCCAATTGGTTGTAATATAAGGTAAGTTGGGAATATTAGTTACGTGGAAATTATTCTTCTTAAGTTAATAGTTGGAGAAGTTGTTAATATAACTATAAAACAACAAGGAATTGAAGAGAAGAACATGAAACATAAAGCATATTAGTAAATGGAGAGTTCATAATTTAATAGGTACAAAGGTGAATAAGAATTCAGATTTTTTTTTTTCTTCAGCCAACCGAATTGGAAATGGAAGAAATGTTTCCTGTCATTTTATTATCAATTTGGAACCATTATGGAAACTTGTATATACATTAGTAGATGAATTATGGGCAAAACAATGGATGAAATTTGACAAGTAAATGAAAACAGATTATTAAAGAAGTGAAATGATTATCATATTATTTTTACTAAAATTTTGAATTGAGTTTTGACTTAAATAACTTTATTATTATATCAGGAGGTAACGAAGGGATCGGGACAGCTTATCAGCCAAACTAATCGTCACGTAAATAGCTTGTAAGTGGAAAAACTTAAGTATTTTCCGAGTATTGATAATTAATTATATTATTATACATTTTATACAATTAAGTGAATTATTTGTCCAATTACATGATTAATTTGGAAATATTCCTTCATTATGTTTTGTGTGGAATTTTAAAGATTGGGTATGGATTATATGTGAATTGGAATGTGAGTACGTGATATTGAGATCGACCAGAAAAGTACCCATGATTATACACTTATTCTAGTTCACGAAGTGGCCTGGCCGTATTCTATACTACACTGAGGGGTCTTAACTATAGATGAAGGGGTCTGANAGACATACGTGATATTGAGATCGACCAGAAAAGCTCCCATGATTATACACTTATTCTAGTTCACGGAGTGGCCTGGCCGTGTCCTATACTACACTGGGGGGTCTTGACTATAGGTGAAAGGGTCTGACTGTGTACATATAGTTCACTAAGGGGCCTTGACCATGTTCTAGTATTGATTATGAGAGATCTTTGAGACCCACTTTCATTCACGAAGGGGCCTAAGAGTTGTGGCAAAAGTATTTAGCCCGATGGGCAGATTATAAATTTCAGTCAGATGGTACATTTTTGGTTGATCACATGTGATGGGATGAGACGATGATATGGATTTGAGTTGATGATTATATCATGATTATTAGATGATATATTTCAGTGTTATGAGATGTCTCACTTTTTAATTACTATTATTATTATATATTATTATACTATGGACTGATAAATTATGTAAACTTGATGTTGATAAAAATGTGTAAATGGAAAGGTATAATTATTTTTTAACTTGTCCACTCACTGAGTTATCAACTCATAAATTTTCCCACTACTTCCTTATCAGGTGACAGTTGAGTTTTTTGGCATCTTGTGGAGTTGAGCCTTGATTTTGAGTCAAAGTCAACGGCGAAGTTAGCTAGTATGACTCATTTTCTAGAGCAATTGTGGAGTTGAGCCTTGATTTGGAGTCAGAGCCACCCACGAAGTTAGCTAGTATGACTCATTTTCTAGAACATTGAATCAGTGTTTCGGGACACATGTTCATTTTTTAATGTCATTCCACATCATTTGTAGATAGTTAGATGGGCTCACTATGTATTTTGCATCCATATGTACAGTTGATGTTATTTTCATAGTGAGAATTCGACTTATCTCTATACCGTGTTATATAATTATGAGTTAGTATTGACATGGTACTATTGTTGGGAGTTATATAAAATTGCTTACATGTTAGTTAGTCCAAAATACAGGGAAGATAATGCCGAAATATTTATTAAAATAGTTTATATGTTTCACATTGTAGTAACCTTGATGGTGGGTCCAACTTTTAGTTGTATCTATCATCGGCGCACGTCACACTCCGGGTCCACTAGCTTTTTCAGGGGTAGGGCATGTCACCGGTGCTTAACATAATATGAACATTGGTGCTCAATATATCGTTCTTCTATATATATGTGTGTGTGCGCGCGCGCGCGCAAATCCATTTAGCATGATTATATGTATGAAATGTTTACGAGTTAATGAAGATTTGGCATAAATGGGTTGTATAAACTGACATTTACTATTGAAAAAAAGGGGAAAGAAAATAGAATCTGGATATATGAACATAAATTCCAATAGCCATTTGTAGAATGGACTTCTTTTGATTGAAACTAGTAACTAATTAATATATGAAGGAACATTTGAGCCAAATTTGGCATCTCATTAAGTGAATTATCCATATCTAGTCCAAACATGTTGATTATACGATACTTTTAGTATCTGTTGAAGATGTGTAACTCTTCAATTAATTCGAGGGATAAATGTAGCGGTAGACATAATTTTCTCCTTTTCAAATATCAAAGTTTGTATTTATTAATTTTTGTACCATAGAAATTCAGATGTCTACTTTATACATGTATTAAATTTCTGTGAATGCAATTTGTGACATTTTTCCCTTCGTGATGTCAATAACTCTTGAAGTTGGGCCAAGTATTTGGTAACATTAAAATTTTATGTGTTGCGGATTTACTTAATCACGCACAACCAAAATTAAATAATATTTCAATTCCCACCAAGGATCTTCTTTGTGCTTAGAGAGAAACCGTGATAAATATTATACATTTGTTGAATTTTGCAAACTTCTTTACTTATCTTGAACATGAATAATCACGATTTGCATTCTACAGCTATCTAATTGTCCAACCTCTTATAAAAATCCACACATGGAACAAGAATGACAGAATTAGGGTTTCTCTTTTCTTGTGCTAGCAAAATAATGAATTGTTGATTTATCAAACCCTAACCGCTTAGTAATAGAAGTCCAAATGGGCTGGTCCTACTTAAAGTTAACCCGATCCAATATTTAATTAATATAATTAATTAATCCAATTAATTAACTCAAGTCTATTAGCAAACAACACAATTAATTAATTGTCCACGTTCGTCAATTAATTAATTAATATTATTTTTCTAGTTCTCATTTGTGTGTGATCCATTAGGTTTCTAATCGTGATGCCTAACGACGTGAATTATTATTTTTATCTAATAAAAAATAAGTTAAATTAAACCACCATTTTAATTCATCATTAATTCACCTAGATTAATTAATTCACATTCGCCGTCCTAAATTGACATATTACAATATGTCGCTCAATACATGTGATGTGAAATATCACATAATATAATAAAACCAAACTTGTTCATTTATTGTTAAAATATAATCATTTCGTCAATATGATCCGATAGATTACGAGATATGAAGTGTATCAATCTGGATTATCGAGCATATCTTTCATCCCACTATTAAGTTAATATAAATAAAAAAACTCTTTTCAACTTATGAGTATACCTTGACAAAGGATTTCCTTATCAACTTAACTGAATGAAATGCAGATCATAATCTCTTACTATCCAAGAGTGACAAATTCTCTGTCGATTATTCGTAACTTTCATATGATTCTTGATATACCCAAACGATGTTGTATTAGCGACTCTGGCAGAGCAACATCCAACATCACCAAAGCATATTGTCCCCATATAAGATATTATGATGACCTCAAGTCAAAGAACCAATTCTACTACAGAACGTTAGAGATTAACCATTAACATTCAAAAAGTTATCCATGTAGAATCTATCAAGAGGTCACCAATGTTTTGTTACGTGTTAATTTAATTGTTACTACACTTTAATTTGTGATATCAACTACTTACTTCATGAGTAAAAAATGCCACATGTAAATCCTTAATAACAATGTCTGCATCTCGTTATTATCTACGATCACGAATGATTTAAGATTCAGTTATATGTAATTTGTATCTCACAATCACAACTCATTATGATTAACAACTTATCAAAACTTGAATTTACGGATTCTATTATTTAATTTATTAGAATATTAATTCAATTAAATAATAGATCTAGTATAAATGAAATGCACATATTATATATTAAAAGTGTTTATATCAAAAGTTGATTGGACCTAGGGAATAATACTTACAAATTCCCACTTACAAAGTATCCAATTACTTATGTATATAATATCATGAGAGTCTACATGACAATCATGTTTATGCTGTGACAAGTCCTTGTCAATGGATCTGATTTAATAACTTGAAAGAATTAGTTTTTTCTTTACGTCATTTCATAGTATTATCTCTCCAATGAGATTATACCGCCTTAACACATATTTGGATCATTGATGAGACATTAGTTCATTCGTTTATACAATGGCTCCATTGTTATCACAACATAGAAGTATGTGATCAACATTGTTAAGAGCTACTCTAATTTCAATGATAAAATTTTTGATCCAGACCAAAACCTTTGTTACTTCTAAAGCAATGATGTGTAAGACTTTTGTTATTGAATCAAGATTGTTTATGTTTAGAACTTTTCCAACACACCAACATATCCTGATTGAGATTTGCTATCATTCTAGTCTTACTAGAAATTAATGTTAGTGTATCTGTGAACTCTCAATTCATTTTCTCCATAAAAAACCTTTTCAAGATTTTATTTATGTATATTGGGATAAGTTAATCAATTTTCTAGATCTACCTCTATAGATTAAGATGTTTTTCCTATATTTTTCAAAGAGAAATTATTTGACAACCATAATAATATGTCTTCTCATATGATATTAGGGATACAACAATGCTCTCACTGTCTTTTTGTAAACACATGGTTCGTCTTCGTTTTTTATAAAATCAAACATTTTGACTTTCTCATCAAAGTGAAGGTTCCACCTCTAAGAGGCTTGCTTCAATTCATATATGGATTAATCAAGATTGTATACCTTATAAGCATATTTGGATTCAAAACCTTCGAGTTGTGTCATATACACTACTTCATGCAAATTCCTGTTACGAAAAGCAGTTTTTACATCCATTTGTCATAACCAAAGTCATGGTATGTAGTTATTGCAAGCAAAATTCGAATAGATGTTAGCATGGCTGAAGGCTAAAAGGTTTCATCAAAGCCAATTCCTTGTCTTTGTTTATAATATTTTGCTACTAGCATTGCTTCTGTATGTTTGGATGTTTCCATCTATGTCAACCTTTTTCATGTAAACCCTTTTACAACATATGAGTTTTATCCCATGAGGCTAGTCAATCTTGTTCATAAACATCGAGTTCATCTAGGATTTCATGGCCTCCTGCATTCCCTTTAAGCTAGCAATTGACTTTGTTTCTGCATAACTAGTAGGTTCATCATCCTCGATTAGTAATGCTTGATTAGTAATCATGAATTCGTACCTTCTACGAGGTCGAATGATCCTACTAGATTTATGCGAAGCTGATGTGTCCTCAAGAGTCTTTACTTCTTGATCAAGAATTTATCCCTCAATAAGTGTGGGATCATACTCATGTTCATTTACTTGATCAACTATATTTGTGAACTCTTGAATTCCTTCAAGTTCTATTTTGCTCCCATTATCCTCTCCTAAAATGAATTGTTTCTCTAGTAAGATGGTATGTCTTGAGACGAGAGCTTTCTTCTCAATGGGATTATAAGATTGATATCCAAATATCTCTTTTGGATATCTAACAAATATGTATTTATCGGACTTAGACTTTAGCTTATCCGATTTAGTGCACTTCACATGAGTGTCATAGCCCCCAAACTTTTATATGAGACAAGTTGGACTTTTTATGTTTTCATAACTTGTATGGAGTTTTGTCGACCGATTTAGATGGGACACAATTTAGTGTATAGCAAGGGGCAATTAGTGCATGATCCTAAAATGATTTCGGGAGGTTTTCATGACTCGTTGTTAATTGCGCTATGTCTAATAGTAAACGATTCTTCCTTTTAGATACACTGTTGTGCTGCGGTGTATGAGAAGGGGTCCATTGTGAGAGAATTTCATTTCCTTTTAGATAATCTAAAAAATCACCATTTAGGTATCCTTCACCTTGATCTGATTTTAGTATGAGAAAACATTTACCTATTTATTTTTATATTTCTTGGTTGAATTCCTTGAACCTTTCAAGAAGTTCATACTTGAATTTCATTAAGCATACATGACTATTTCTGAAAGAATCATAGTAAATGTGATGAAATAAGAGAAATCTCATCTAGTATAAATTGACATGGGTCCATATACATTACTATATATTAGGTCTAGTAATTTTGTAGTTCGTTCTCATTCTCCAATAAAAGAGAATTTGTTCACTTGTCCAACGACATGATTCACATTTGTCAAATGATTCTAAATCAGTTGGCACCAAACATACATCTCCATTTCTTTGGAAATGCATTCATTTGACCAAGTCCCAATGCCATATATATATAATATTTAGTTTATCAATTTTATGCCTTTTAATTTCTATACTTTTTTATAGAATACTCAGCATTTAGAATATAAATGTCATTTTACCATAACCACAAAAAAAAAAAAAAAAAAAATCTCAAGATAAAAGGTACAACAATTGTCCTTAACATGAACAATTCATGTCCAAACACGAAATTGAATTAATGTTTATGGTAATGATGAGATCAAATGACATTTCTCTAGTTCTAATACTAAGCCTGAAGTTTGGAAAAAAGTATGCTCCTACAAATAATGTAGCAACCATTGCTTATTTTCAACGTCCAGGTAGCTTCTTCCTTTTGCAACTACTTCTATTTAGTTTCTGTATATTTGTACAAATATGAAATTCATATCTGATATCTAATACCCAAAAAGCTAATAAAGTCGACATAAGCCTTACAGTTTCTCATTCAACGACCTTTCATTCCTTAATGACATCAAGGGTCATCAAATTTGATAATGTCCTTATTTTCTTCGACTATCTTAATTATCTTAGATGCTTTCTCAAAGCCCCTTTAAACTTCCTCTTAGTAATATTATAGGAATCAATGGCTTGCCTACTATTAACTTTGATATTGGGCTTAACAGTTTTAAGCATATTCAGCAACTCAATGAACAAGCATTCGAGCTTATTTATGTTAAATTCATAATAAACTGTGAATATCTCTGTGGCAAAGATTGCAAAACCAAGTCAATTCGTAGTTTATGGTTCATGACTGAACTCAATTTAGACAACTTCTCAATGTAGGAAACATCTTCAGTACATGAGCACTAACTGAAGATCCTTCTGCCATTATAGACTAATGTAGTTGCTAGGAAATCTCATATCTTCTCACACGTGATTGTTCATCATTCAACTCCTTGAGATAAAAAATCATTATGTTAGTATTTATACCCTCATGTTGCTTTTGCAACTCCGGTAACATAACTACAAGCATCGCACATGTTGTAGTACTATCTTCATCACTGTATTTATTATAGCAACCACATCTTCCTTTGTCGAATCATCTGTAGGTATCTCTTGAAAGGGCTACTTAAGGACGTAACTAATTTTCTCATGCTTGAGAACTATTATTCAGTATGTGTCTTAAATACATATGATTACTCACGATTCAATAAATGTAAATAACGAAAAGTAAAAGAATAACATATAAAATGTACCAATTAATTTAACATGGTCTTTTATGAATTAATTATGGTCCCACTGTTTAATGCAAATTTGTGACTCTCTCACATAAATTTATGGAATTCACACTTGGACTCACAATGGGCTGAGATCTTATTTGTTATATTAAGACCTTAAGTGTACTCTACAAGTTTTAACAAAACATTTGGGTAGATACTATTATTAATTGTATCTCCATACAAGTCTCAGATCATTAAGTTAACAACTCTTGTCTTCGCATATCTTATGTATTGCTTAACATGCCACNTACTATTATTAATTGTATCTCCATACAAGTCTCAGATCATTAAGTTAACAACTCTTGTCTTCGCATATCTTATGTATTGCTTAACATGCCACTAGAATTTATCTCATTGAGTGTACTCAATAAAAGATAATTTTTAATTAAGTTGATTTATCATTTAAAAATATCTAATATTTCATAATATCAAACATATCCATAATAGACTAGCATTAAGTGTACTTAATAAACTAAGATTGATTGAAGACTCTAGTTTCTCGATATAATGATGGAAGACAAATAATAAATTGACTTAATATTATAAAGAGGGATTTATCGTGCAAAGGTCTCATCG
>CAIGRR010416887.1:0-10223 GCA_903798365.1 Fraxinus sp. 1973-6204
AAAAGTAAGAAAATTATATATACAATGCATCAATTAATTTAACATGGTCTTTTATTAAATTAATTTCGCTCCCACTGTTTAACTCAAATTTATGACCCTCTCACATAAATTTATGGAATCCATACTTGATTCCCAGTGGACTGGATCACAATTGTTGTATTAAAACCTTGAGTGTACTCAACAAAGCTTAATAAAACATTTGAGTAAATACTATTATCAATTGCATCTCCATACAACTCCCAAATCATTAAGCCAACAACTCTTTATCTTCACACATCTTATGTGTTAGCTGAACATGCCTCTAAAATTTATCTCATTGAGTATACTCAACAAAAGATAAATTTTAGTTAAATAAAATCCATCATTCAGAAATATCTAATATTTCATAGTGTCAAATATATTCCTAATAGACCACCCTTGAGTGTGTACTCAACAAGTTGAGATCAATTGAGGACTCTGAATTTTCACTAAAATGGTGGAAGGCGAATAGAAATATAACTTAATATTTTAACGAGGGTTACTATCTAATTTTCCCGAGCCATAAGGAAGAATAGTTGATCAGTTCTTAGGGGAGATAACATTGAATTATACAATGCTTTATCTCTATGGTCTCCTACTCTTCTTGTCTCTTTATTTAGTCTAGCTACAACTTGTATCCTATACTAGTCGACGTGCATGCCTAAATAATTAGACATGCAGGCCCATAAAATCACAATGAACTCGCAGGTCCAAAATAAATAAAAGCTCATAGGCCCATAAAACAACAAGAATAAAAACTAACCATCCAACACATCGACGTGGTTGAATCCATAATCATCTACTAATTAAACATTCATCATATAAATGCTTTCCTATATAATATCTAATATTATATGCAAACATGTTTGAAGTTTTTAGCAATTAAAGTCGTCTAAACTACTTTAGACAAATGGATCAGAACAATTAAATAATTAATTAATAAAATTAACTAATTAGTTTAATTAGCGAATTTATTTAATTAAAATCAAATTTTAATTAAATACCGATCGAATTAGAGTCCAACTCTAATTTGACAATGAATTAAAATCAAATTTTAATGAAATGTTAAAATAGAGTTCAACCCTAATTTCAAGAAATTACGATGAATTTATTTAATTAAAATCAGATATTAAATCAATAACAAATTAGAGTCCAACTCTAATTTCCAGAAAAAATTTAGGTAGAAGCAAATGAATTAAAATCAAATTTCAATTAAATGTCAAATGAAAATCAAATTTTAATTAAATATTATATTAGAGTTCAACTCCAACTCTAGTTACAATTGAATTAACATTTTAATTTAGGATAAAAACTTCTAAATAAAATAAAATTCAATTTAGGGTCAAAGTTTAATATTTAAGTTAGAATTCAATTTTAATGAAAATATAAAAATCATCAATTTTAAATATAAATTTATAAGGGTCAAAGTTAAAACTTCTGGTCAAAATTCAAATTTAGTCAAAACACATTTTAAAATCAAATTTAAAACCATTTTAAAATTTAAATTCAAAACTCTTTTGAAAATTGTAAACTAACCCCTAGTTTAAAATTACAAACAGAGCCTCCCAATTCAAAAATTTTGGAACATACCCTCTTTACAAAAATTGCAAACTGATCCCAGAGATAAAATTGTAGGCAGGGCTTGTAATTTCATAAATTGCAACACAGGCTCTCGCCTCCAATCCTCCCCACCCAACTGAAACCCTAACTGTGAAACTTCACCCATTTCCATTGCGGCACGCTAGTGGCATTTCTTTATCCTTTTCACTTGCGACGTGGGCATTGGCCCTGCTTGCGTGGATAAAGCGGCGGTGTTCCACTGTTGTCAAACAGTGGTAGAGTACCGTCGTGGCAAGAGCAATAATGTCGTGCTGCTATTATCAATAGCAACACCGTACGACGCTGCTACAAGGTTCATCATCAGTGCTCACCACTGCTATTGAGAGCGGCAATGAACGTCGCTTCAATCAGCCGCGCGTGGTAGTGCACTCTATTTCCGTCGCGCGCCCGCTCCCTACTTCTTTCGATCCAATTTTTATTTTTTAAATTGTTAGAAATAAGAAATCAACAATCAACTTTTGATTGCTCAAGCATGCAAAACAGTTTTCAACAAACACAAAGTATGCTCTAATACTACTGTTGAGAATTTACTTAATTATGCACAACAGAAAGTAAATAATTTTTCAATTCCTACCACGGATCTGCTTTATGTTTAGATAGAAACTGCGTTTAAAATAATATCTTTGATGAATTCTACAAACTCATTTGCTGATTCTTGTAACACGAACAATCACGATTTGCAATCCACATGGAACAAGAACGAGAGAAAATAAGAGTTTATTTTTTTTGGTACTAGCATGATAATGAATTGTGTTCTGTTCTCTTTTTTTGAAACCGTAAAGGCTATTAATATGACTCCAAGTGAGCTTTGCTCGTCTCTTAAATTTAACCCGGTCCAATATCTAATTAATACAATTGATTAAATTTGACCCATGAATTAATTAATTCTTAACAAGTAACCCATTTAATTAATTGTACAAAACTTGTTAATTAATTACACTACAACAAAAACAACCTTCGACAACATTAAAAGAATTTTGCCGAATACCTTTTACAACGTTTGGATGTATGTTACAAAGCTCAATGTTGCCGTAGAGTACAAGGATATGACAACATTTTTAAACGTTGCTAATAACCTTTTACAGCATTTTTTGAACGTTGTCGTAAGTTTTTTTTACAACAATTTATGCAAATTGATTGACAAAATTGAAAATGACTCATTATGAACAAATTTTGGAATTGCATAAAATTTATAATTTCAATACAAATTTTTGAATCAAAACACTTGAACATTAGAATTTGATGCAACACCACCTAAATAAAAATAGTTTCAAAATGAAATAAAATTAGGAATAAAGTTTTGGCACTACTTAGGCATGAACAACTTATTGCCACGCTTGCAACACCAAGCTTCCTAATAATATATATTAAGATCTAATGGGGACAAAATTAAGATCCAATGGGGACAAAATTTAAGATACTTTTTTTTTTCTCTCCAGAGCGAGTCCTGAAGTCAAGATAATTGCATGTGACACGATTATTGTGCTTAAAAATTGATTTCTCTGAAATATAGAACTGTATGGAAGGAATATGCAACACTACCAATGATTTTNTTTTTTTTTTCTCTCCAGAGCGAGTCCTGAAGTCAAGATAATTGCATGTGACACGATTATTGTGCTTAAAAATTGATTTCTCTGAAATATAGAACTGTATGGAAGGAATATGCAACACTACCAATGATTTTAGTAACTACCTGCATGTCTGAGGTCCAAAGCGTCATGGATGATAAACCCATTGAACAATATACTTGCAGCAGAAATAAAGAAAAACATTATGACTAGACCCTTGTTTGATAATTCCTCAAATACATGATCATGTTTATATGTATGTTACCCTAATCAAAAAGTACAACATTGACCTGAAAATTGACATATGGAATCATAATACATGGCAAAGTAAACTCCTATCAATTTGATCCAACATATCTGAAAAACCATTGCCCCAATAGACACTCCGATGGTTGGTTATTGTGTACTTTCGGAAAGAAATTTAGTCTCATGGAGTTCTAAGAAGCAACAAAAAGTAACAATGTCATCAACTAAGCTGAGTAGAGAAGTTTGGCAAATATAACTGAAAATATGGTTGGATAGTCTCCTGTCAGAAAGGATCAATCAAACAAATGTGCCTTTTATTGGGTTTGATAACTTGCAAACTAACTAATTCAGGTAAAATTATATCTTCTCTTTCTCAATTTTTATTAATTTTTGCCTTTCATTGTCTCTCCACTGATTCAGGTACAAATATATCTTTCCTTTAATTTTGTTATCTATCCACTGCCGCTAATTTAAGAAGAAAGGCACAATCATAGAAAGTAATGAACATAAGTTAGAATGAGGTCCCAGCAATAATCAGAAATTTGCACCAGCCACCCAAGTTGAAAAGCTTAGTTAGAACCAAAATAACTTCTTGCAATATCAGAGTAACAACAAATGAAGAAACCATCAATCTTAAACAAGAATTATAAAGAATTTGAACACATATATAGCATCAACCAAAAACAACATTCATGCCATATTCAAAATTTCACAAAAATTAAAAAAGTAAACACTTGAACTGAATTTTGTTGCGAAGTTCTCAAAAAGGCATTTTGACAAACAATTGAATTGCATATCAAAATAAAACTACCACCAGGACTTTGTATATGCAGAATGAGCCTGGGGTGATTAGCATTGAGGCTTAAGCAAATTACTCATGAACTCCACCAATCAGCTAAAAGTGTGCAACACTTCACTTGATAATAGATGAGATAATTATTAGGAAAGAAGTAAATGTATACCTCATTGACCGAAGGACGTGAGATATCCCCATACTCCTTTCTGAAAACTAATCTAGCTATTTAACATAAATAAAAGCATTAAAACACATATAACACCAAATCTAACCTAAAAATAAAACACCAATCACGCTTGTAGTGGGAAAGAGGGTGTAGGAACTACATAGAGAAAATAATGTGCAAGTGATAACATTATATTTTAGCTCCAAGATATTGTACAAAACTCATCTAATAAAAATCAGCTGTATATGCTCGGGCGCTATGAAATTGTACCCCGTGGTCTTCGAGTACTCAACTGCGGCCTAGAAAATGTACTTCGTGCTCACAAGAAATGGCACATGACACATCGGTGGCTGATGTCTCCGATTGATCACCTACTCCCACTATTATTCTCGTTCTCTTCATAAATCTACCAAATCTAAGCCCTTGTTCGGTGGCTGATGCCTCCGATTGAACAGCCACTCCCACTTTTGCCTCAGTGCCGCTTGGGTCCCAAGATCGCCACCGCGTACTTGCTCGAAAAAATAGGATTTAGAGCTTGAAAAATTGGAGAAATTAGTGTAGTAATAGAGCTAGAAATCAGAGATTCATTGCTTACAGATTGTCAGCAAAATGAATTTGAGTCAGAGAGCAAAATGAAAGGAAGAGAGATCGCGAGAGATTTCGTTGGAGGAAGGAGTGAATGATAATAGGGTTTTGATTACTCCGGCGGAAAAGGAAAAGGTGAAGATGGCTATTTCTTTGATTTTGGAAAAGAGAGTGAATTGTGGTGGTGGCTTTGAAGGGAGAGAGAGAGATGGAAGCACATGAAGAGCAGGTTCAAAGTTTGGGTTAATTTGAATTTTTATCGGTCCCGTGTATAATTTTAAAAAATACAAAGTTTTCGCAACGTTAATAAACATTGTAGAAAGTGACTTTTTGAAATATTTAATAAACGTCGTAAAAAATAAAAGGTATCCCTTTTTACAACATTCAATAAACATTGCAAAAAGTGAGACATTTCGTAACGTTTAAAAAACGTTGCAAAAGTAGACTTTTCGCAACGTTTGACAAACGTTGTAAAAAGCTTTTTTTTTTTCCCAATGTTTGATAAACGTTGAGTAAAATAAAACCTTTCATAACACTCAATAAATGTTGCAAAAAGGAGTCTAGCGCAATATTCTTCTAAAAAGACGTTGTCAAAGCTCATTTATATTAACCAATGACAACATTCACTTATTAAAATGTTGCGATATACCTATTTAGTAACATTTTATTAGTGAGTGTTGCCTTTTTAGTGTTGCAAATGATCATTTTTGTGGTAGTGTTAATTAGAATCTCATTCTTCTGGTTCTCCTTTTGTGTGTAACCCATCAGGTTTCCGATCATGATGTCTAACAACGTGAATTATTATTTTGATCTAATCAAAATCGATAAATTAAAATACCACTTTTTAATTTATCATGAGTTCACATTCGTCGTCCCAAATGACATCTAGTAATGTATCGGGCAATACATGTGACGGAAAATGTCACACGGTATGACAAAATCAAACTTGTTCATTTATCGTGAAACTATAATCCTTTTGTCAATATGATCCGATCAATTACGGGATATGGATATATGTCAATCTCAATTATTGATCATATCTTTCATCCCACTATTAAGTCAATATAAGTCGAAAACTCATTTTCGACTTATAAGTACACTTTAGCCGAGAAATTCATTATCAATTTAATTGAATGAAATGTATATCATAATCTCTTACTATCTAAGAGTGACGAAATCCTCTATTGATCATTCAAAAGCTTTATATGATTTTTGACATGCTCGAATGATACCGTATTAACGACTCTTGGCAGAGCAACATTCAAAATCACCAAAGTATGATTGTTCTCATATAAGGCACTATGATACCTCAAGTCAAATGACCAATTTCAATACCGAATGTTAGAGACTAACCACTGACCCTCAATTAGTTATCTATGTGGAATCACCCCAGCAGGTCTCCAATGTTTTATTCTATAGCAAAACATCTACGTGTTCATTTAAGTGTCCCACACTTTAGATTGTGAGATCAGCTACTTACTTCACAAGTAAGAAATACTACACGTGATGGCCTATCCTTAATAGCGATATACATACGTCGTTATTACTTATGACCATACACGAATTAAGATTCAGTCATATTGTTATTTGTATCTCACAATCACAACTCCTTGTGATTAACAAATTACAAAGACTTGAATCCACAGATTCTATTATTTAATTATTAGAATATTAATTCAATCAAACAATAGATCTCGCCATAAATATGCATCAACTATATATTAAAAGTGTTTATGTCCAAAGTTGATTGGACTTAGGGTATAATACTTACACAAGTATACTTTCTTCTCCATGTTTGCAAGAATTGCAGCTATCACAATGACTCAAGAGGTAGTCCCAGGGAATTTGTTGCAATTTGCTTCCCAATGTCCAACAATTCTGGAGGGCAATGTTCTTTCTCGAACACTTTCCATTGTAATAATTCCCAACATTCAGCTTGGGACATGAAAGAAAGTTTATTAATGATACTATTAGGAGAAGCTTGAATACTAACTTCTTTGTGCCGAGTGGTGAATAAGATTCTACTTCTTGTACTGTCATCTGGAAAATATATTTTCAAATCATTCCACGATTCGGTATTCCATATATCATCCATGACAATAAGATATCTCCTTCCCTTTAAACTTTTGTAAAGCTCTTTGACCAAACTTTCTTCCTCCATTTTCTTAATCTTTTCTTTGTTTAAGTTGCTAATTGACCTCAATATTTCAATCAACACGTTTCTAGTATGATATGTTTGAGAAACAACACACCAAGCACGCTTGTCAAAATGATAAGCAATGGATTCATCATTGTACATTTTTTTTGGCTAAGATTGTCTTAGCGAGTCCAAGCATCCCAAAGATGGTAATAATTTGTAGCTGATTTAGTCCTCCAACAAGCTGGTATTCAATTTTGGTTGCCTTGTTCTTGAACCCAATAAATATGTCTTCTGAATAGAGAGGTGACAATACTTGTTCACTGGGATATTTTTTAGCTTCTTATATTCCAGCATCAATATTTTTCTGCTTTTCTTTGATAGCTATCCTAGTAAGCCTAAACCTTTCCATAAATTGAGGGAGCCTGAGGGTGAGATACCAAACATGAGGATAATAGTTGATAACACAATCAATTTCATAGGCTATGTCTACGATTCGTATCATAATCTCTTCAACTTTCGTCTTTACTGTGACACTATATCTTTGATTGAGGATGTTAATAATGTTAGCTTCTCATGGAGAGAGTTAAATTTCAAGAGAAGATAATATTTGCAATCAAAACGTGTTTAATCATTGATAGAACTTCAAGGTTAAATAATACAATGAAACGTGCAAAGAATAATCTAGAATGGACAGCTGTAAATTTGTTCCCAAAATGGTGGATCTCATCTAGAATATTATACAACAGATTGAGTGCTAACATTACAAGTATAACCGTATAAAAGCAGTAGGAAATAGGCTGTTGATGCAATGCTCTAGTTGGTATATGTGTTGGCTGATTCTTGGCCGATGTGGTTATGACAATGGCAAGGTAGTTAAGTTAGTTGATTCAGTTTAACACCCTCCCTCAAGTTGGAAGGTGCTAAAGTAACTCCCAGCTTGTCCTTTAAAAAGAGAAACCTTGAATGGCTTAGTACTTTAGTTATGAGATCAGCAATCTGATCGAAGTAGGTACATATTTCACTTCTAGCTCTTTGGCAATAACCTTATCTCTGATGAAATGCACATCTAGTTCTATAAGTTTCGTCCTGGCATGGTATACTGGATTAGCTTCTAAGGCTCATGCACTTATATTATCACACCAAATAGTTGGAACTTTAGCTAGAGGTAGTTCTAGCTTTTGAAAAAGCGACTGAACCCAAGCAATTTCTGATGCGGTTGAAGCAAGTGCCCTGTACTTTGACTCAGTACTTGAACGTGCTACAACATATGGTTTCTTGGAAGACCAGCTTATCAAGTTATCACCCAAGTAGACACAGTAGCCAGAGGTTGACCTTCTATCATCAGGGCAGGATGCCCAATCCGCATTTGAGTAACCATTTAAGGTGAGTCTATCACTTCTTTGAATCCAAAGTCCATGGTTCATTGCCCCTTTGAGATACCTAAACACTCTCTTAAGTGCTTGCCAGTGAGATGAAGTTGGAGTTTGCAGGAATTGACTCAATTTATTCACAGCAAATGTGAATTCTAACCTGGTATATTGAAGGTATCGTAATCCTCCTACAGCACTCCTATAAGTTGTGGGGTTCGTCAGTGGCTCTCCATCAATTTTAGACATTGATTTACTAGCAAGAATAGGTGTAATACAAGGCTTTACATTTTGCAACTCAAATCTTTCAAGTAGATCAACAATGTACTTAGTTTGAGTGAGATGAATTCCAGAGTTATGCTATAATACCTACACTCCAAGGAAATGATGCAGCCTTCCCATGTCCTTTAACTCGAATTTTCTGTTCAGATTGTCTATGAACTCCTGCAGCAGGCCTCTGTCATTGCCTGTGATCACAATATCATCGACATAAATAAGTGCAAAAATTATTTGGCTTTTGATTTTTGAAATAAAGAAAGTGAGGTATCTGCCACCGATTGCTTAAATTTCCAGCTGAAGAATGTTGTCTTTAATTTTTCGTTCCAAGCTCTAGGTGCCTGTTTCAATCCATAAAGTGCCCTGTTTAGTTTAAAAACATGATTAGGCTTTGATTCATCCACAAATCCCTTAGGCTGATTCATAAAGACAGTTTCTTCAAACTCTCCATTAAGAAAAGCATTGTTGATGTCCACTTGTCCAACCATCCATTCCTTTGTGGCTGCCAGAGCGAGTATTATTCTGAGAGTTGATGGCTTGATGACGGGCTAAGCGTTTCATTGAAATCAATGCCAGGAGTTTGATGGAACCCTTTAGCTATAAGTCTGGCTTTAAATCTCTGTACTGAGCCATCTATGTTGTGTTTGAGCCTGAAAAACCCATTTATTACCTACAATGCTTTGTGCTGGTGATGGAGACACGAGTTCCTAGGTTTAAGCTTTTGTCAAAGCATTGAATTCCGCATCCATAGCTTTCTTCCAATCATCATTCATCAAGGATTCATTTATATTTTTAGGTTCTGATCGGGTTTCGGTTAATTTCCCAAGATAGATCTTTGGTTTGAATACTCCAGCTTTTCATGGGGCGCCTAGTCAGATTACTTGCTCTAAGTTGACGTACTTCTTCAATTCTATTATCATTTGATTGCAGAGGAGACTCATTGATCTGTGACACATTTGGTTCAAGCATTGCAGATTCTGTTTCAGCATTACCTTCAGAGTCACCAATGTCATCCCCATGTTGTAAGTTGTCATGCTGAATGTCATTTAAGTCAGAGGATAAGTGATGTTCAGCATGAGCAGCTTCAGAGAGATTAGTATTAGATGGACTTAAAGTGGATATTGTTTTGTTTGGTTCAGATGGACATTGGAAATAGGACACTATGGTTTCTGACACAGGTGGTTCTGATTGAGTTTTAGTAGAAGTTGAAGACTCGAATGGGAATTCTAGCTCATTGAATATGACATGTCTTAAAATATACAACCTTCCAGTTGAATTTAGGCACTTGTAACCTTTGTGGAATTCACTATAGCCAATGAATGTGCACTTGGTAGAATAAAAACTGAATTTATGGTTTTGATAGGGCCTGATAAGTGCATTTTGCGCACTTATTTAGGCCACAAACATGGAAAATTACTGATGTATATGTTGAAATATGACT
>CAIGRR010417107.1:0-13262 GCA_903798365.1 Fraxinus sp. 1973-6204
TTCATTCATCTGATTTGCACGCCGCCGTTTCTTCTAGAAAATTCGCGGCTCTCTTCTTTGTCTCTGTTCTTCAATCTCCAATTTAAATTCTTGGTTTTTCTATAAGATGTGATAATTTCAAAAGAGAGTCTTAATCTGTGATTTTTGTTGGTCCATTGTAGCGAATCCGGTTTGCTCTTTGGGTTCAATTTTAGGGTTTATTGAATGGGTCATGCTAGGTGTACACATAGGGGGTTACATAGCCCCACCATACTCACATTATGTCTCCCCCTACGTGTACATCTAGATTAATTCTTATTGAATGAAACAGAAAGCTAAACCCTGATACGTGAAACCTTGACGCCGTGGTTAAAATACTAAAAGTCAATCGAAGTTTTCTTAAATTTATTGTATTATGAAATTTGTGAAATACTCGATCTCTAATAATAGCCTCAAATGTTCATCAATTAAGTTTAAGCTAAGAAAATCTAAGTTAGTCCTTCTTCACTTAGTTACATAGATCCCTTAAGGATTCTCCATATCAAAGTTAATTCAAACACGAAGAATCAAAGGCTTGCATCCTAAGCATTCTACATATCCAAATTGTATATATATGGAAATGGGAAAATCAAAAGATATCAAATAACAATTCAAATACAAAGTATGGAACTAAATGAAGTTCTATAATAGACACGTGATTTTGAAGTTAAAAGAAAATCCACTTAAACTATTCCAAGAAGAAATAAGTACCCTAAAGAAAATTTCCTCGATGTTTGCAACCATAAATTTGCCTACAAAATTTTTTCGTTTGAAAAAGATTTTTTCCACAAACAAGAATATTTATCTACTGTAATGAACCAATCAAGATACTAAAATAGCTCTAATACCACTTGTTAAAATCGAGCCAAATAATAAAGAGGAGAATAATAGGAGCAATATGAAAAATAATGGATAACACAACAACCAAATTTTTGGTGGAATAAGATAAGAATTTATTATACTAAGAAACTAAAATTGTCTTTACAAGATTTAATTTTCACAATTTAAATCTAAGCAATTTTTTCAACTTTCTAATGTATACTACAATGATCTAATTGTTATCTTAACTCTCTCTTGTGTCTTTAAAGAGCCTACACCTCATGAAATATTTATAGGAGTCAAATTTTGAAATTATGGATGAAGTAGAAGTTGGAATTGATTTAAAGAAATCAAAAATTTGGTTAAGTATAACTTTGAAGAGTCAACTTTGAGCAAATATTCGGACTTGATCCGATGGTCAAATTATAAATGTAAATAGACTAACTTGTTCCACTCGTTGAATAGATCGTCATAATATATTTGGAATCTCGAAATCAATTTCGAATAAATGAGAAATTACGGCCGAAAGATGGAAGGAAAATAGAGGAAAAACTAGCTGAAAAAGTGTTTATCTCCGTCGCTCGTCTATCACTCGAGCGACAGCCTAGCGACGTGGTTCTATTTTTATCGCTTGAGAGAGAAGTTAGCGTCAGGCTAGCGACAGCAAGAGTTTCTTCTGGTCGTAAGGTTGCGAGGTTTGGCTCGCAACATTTCGTCAACAACCCCCCATACTCTATAAATAGGATCCTTTGGACGTCCTTTTTGACACACCAATGATCTACAATCATAGTATAACATTTTGTTTTCTCTCACTCAACCAAATTTTGCATATAAATTGCATAAAATTCCGATTTTCTTTATTTTTGCATTAAGGAGTACATAAACCAAATTCTGGTTCGTTGTTCTTGTATGTTGAAGTGCTACTCACATAAGAATAAATCATTATATCTTGGGAGTTGATTGTCATAAACCGTAGGCACCATTACGGGGCAAATTCTAATTAAGTACAAAGTGTTCAACACTTACCCCGACTTTGCATCCATTGACGTTATTCATCTGAAGTTTCATTGTCGTTACTCTGTCGAAATTCCAGTAGAAGTTTGATAAAGATTCTACAGATATTTGTTTGTCACTCCATACACCATATCCATCCAACAATCTTAAGTCGGATCTTTGGTTGTTGGAGTGACTCTTTTGTTTCGATTAAAATATTATTTGGTTTAACTTCTTATACTATTCTTTTGATTTGGTTGATCTTCTGTTTTGTGCAAAAAGAAATGAATTCGATTTTTAATATCGACTCTACTTCAAACGAAAATTCGAATATGTTTACGTCGAAAGGAATTGTTCATATTGGTACAATCCCTCAAGTTGTTACTGTCCCTCTAAACTCTGTTCCACATGGAGAGAAATTGGAGAAATTAATTGGGGCTGATTTCAATAGATGGCAACAGAAAATGTTGTTCTATCTTACGACACTCAACTTGGCAAAGCTCTTATATAAAGACGCTCCTGTCATACAAGAAAGGGAAAATAATAGAGCATTACTAATTGCTTTAGATGTTTGGAAACATTCAGATTTCTTATGTAAGAATTATATTCTGAATGACTTGGACAACTCGTTATAGTTAGTATACAGTTCCAAGAAATTTGCGAAGGAATTATGTGAGTCCTTGGAAAAGAAATACAAAATTGAAGAACCGGAACAAAAAAGTTCATCGTAGGGAAGTTTTTGGACTACAAAATGGTAGATTCAAAGATGGTCATCAGTCAAGTGCAAGAATTTGGGTTAATCTTCATGATATTCACGCGGAGAATATGTCTCTAAATGAATAATTTTAAGTAGCTACAATCATCAATAAACTTCCACCCATGTGGAGGGACTTCAAGAATTATCTCAAGCGCAAGTGCAAAGAGATGAACATTGAAAAACTTGTGGTCCGATTGAGGATTGAAGAAGACAACTAAAGTTCGGATAAGCATGTTGGGAATCACATAACACAAACAAATGCTAATGTGGTGGAATCCAATAATAAAAGCAACAAGAGGAAGCATTCTATTGAACATTCGAAGAAGAATACAAAGAAGTTCAAGGGCTCCTTCGATTGTCGCAATTCGAGGAAGTAGGCTCAAGTGAATATCACTGAAATCTGATGTCATATCAAATGATATATCTGATATGAATTTGTTGGCCGTTATTTTAGAGTGCAACAAAGTTGGAAACCCCATGGAATGGTGGGTTGATACGGGTGCTACCCGTCACATATGTACCGTTAAATAAATGTTCATTTCCTATACTCCAATCATGAGAGTGAAGTTGTTCATGGAAATTCCTCAAGTTCAAAAGTGGAAAGACAAGGCTAAGTGATATTGAAGATGACATCGGGGAAGGAACTGAACCTCAACAATGTTCTTCACGTACCGAATATTTGTAAGAACCTAGTTTCAGGTTCTTTATTAAGAAAGAACAGTTTCAAACTAGTCTTTGTATTGAATAAATTTGTAATTACCAAGAATAATATGTATGTAGGCAACTGATATGTAAGAGATGGAGTATTTAAAATGAATGTCCTACATGTTATACCAAACAATTCAAACAACAAAATATCTTCTTCTGCTTATATTGTTGAGTCGTCTAATTTATGACATCATAGATTAAGACATGCAAACTTTAATTCAATACGTAAGTTAATGAATTTAAGTTTACTTCCAAGTATGCATTTTATTAATGTAAAATACGAGATATGTGTAGAGGCAAAATTGGCCAAAACACCATATCATTTGGTCGAACGAACCACAACACATTTGTAACTAATTTACACGGATGTGTGTGACTTAAGGTTTGTACAAACAAAAGGTGGTAAAAACTATTTCATCATATTTATAGATGATTGTACAAAATACTGTTATGTATATTTATTGAAAAGTAAAGATGAAGTTTTGAAAATATTCAAACACTATAAACTTGAAGTTGAAAACCAACTTGGAAAACGAATAAAGATGATTCGTAGTTATAGAAGTTGAGAGTATGTTGCACTGTTTGAAGAATTTTGTGTAGAATCTGGAATTATTGATCAAATTACTGCACCATATTTACCTCAATCTGACAGAGTTGTTGAACGCAAGAATCAAACCCTTAAGGAAATGATGAATACAATAATGATTAGTTCAGGCATACCTCATAATTGTGGGGAGAAGCTATCATTTCGACAAATCAGATCCTTAATAAAATACCACACAAGAGTAATGTTGAATCACCTTATGAATTGTGAAAAGGCCGGAAACATTCCTACAAATATCTTGAAGTGTGGGGTGTTTGACAAAGGTACAGATACCTAAACAGATTTGGCCTAAGACTATTGAATGTGTCTTTATTGGATATGCAAACAACAGTAGTGGATATCGATTTTTGGTTCATAAGTCTAATGTACTTGAAGTACATGATGGTACCATCATTGAATCAATGAATGTTGTATTTTTTTGGACATATCTTTCCTTGTAAAGAGAAAGAAGTAAGTTCATATAAACGAACTTGCGATACTGCAATTAGAAACTATCAAGAAGATAGTAATCATCAAGAAGATAAAGAACCAATGCGCAGTAAAAGGCAAAGGATTCATAAGACATTTGGTCCAGATTTTCTAACATATATACTAGAAAATGATCATAGAACATTTAATGAAGCAATGTCTACTCTTGAAACTCCTTTTTGAAAGAAGCCGTTAATAATGAAATTAAATTCACCATGAACAACCATACTTCGAAATTGGTTGAATCCTATGAGGAACAAAGCTTTAGGTTGCAAATGGATCTTCAAAAGAAAATTGAAATCGGATGGATCAATAGACAAGTACAAGACTAGATTAGTAACCAAAGGGTATAAACAAAAAAAAAGGACTGTATTTTTTCGATACATATTCACCGGTTACAAGGATCACGTCTATACGTGTGTTGATTGCTATCACTACATTGCATAACCTTAAAATGCATCAAATGGATGTTAAGACTGCATTTCTGGATGGTGAATTAGAAGGTGTGTAAACTTGTAAAATCGTTATATGGATTAAAACAAGTACCGAAATAATGTCATGAAAAAATTGACAAAACTATGTTGTCAAATGGTTTCAAAATCAATGAATGTGACAAATGCGTCTACATCAAAATAACACCTAACAGATACGTGATTGTATGTTTATATGTTGATGATATGCTAATCATGGGGAATAATTCGAACATTATTACCTTGACAAAGAAAATGTTGATAAAACATTTTGACATGAAAGATATGGAAATAGCTGATGTGATATTAGGGATTAAAATCTCTAAAATATTTGATGGTTTGTTATTGTCTCAATCAGACTATATTTAAAAGTCTAAGGCGTATGACGATAAATCAGTTAAAACATTAGTTGACTTAAGTTTACACTTAGCTAAAAATATTGGTGATCCCGTATCTTAATTAGAATATTCACGCATTATAGGAAGCTTGATGTATATCACCAACTGCACTCGTCCTCATATAACATATGCAGTCTACAAGTTGAGTAGATTTACGAGTAATCTAAGTTATGACCATTGGTAAGCATTAGATCGAGTTCTTAAATAATTAAGACACATGGTCAGTTATGGATTACACTACTCAAGATATCCTACAGTGTTAGAAGGATATACCGATGCAAATTGGATATCTGATATAAATCATTCAAAGTCTACAAGTGGTTATGTGTTTACCATTGGAGGCGGAGCTGTATCCTCGAAATCGTTTAAGCAAACTTGTATATCTCGATCCACGATGGAATCTGGGTTTATTGTTTTAGATAAAATCGGAGAAGAAGCGGAATGACTTTGTAATTTTTTTGAGGATATTTCATGTTGGGAAAAATTGGTATATGTGATACATTGTGATAATCAATCGACTATTGTAAGGGCACAAAATAATATGTATAATGGTAAATCTTAACATATTCGTCGGAGACATAATACTATTAAACGATTGATATTGAATGGTATAATTTCGATTAACTATGTTAATTCAAAAGAAAATATAACGGATCCTTGGACGAAATGATTAACAAGCCTAAAGCCTATCGAATATAATCAACATAGCGGAAACCCAACCTTATAGATTGAAGATCCCAAGATCTTGTTTCAATGGTACAACTAAGTTATGAAAGATTTAGTGTAAAACACTTACTCCCATTCCTACAAAAAGTGTTGGAATAGAAAGTGTTCAAGAATAAGTGTATACTTTTAATGATTCCTATATCTTGCAAGAAGATAAAAAATGTATTATACTATAGGAGATCACCTATATAAGTGTGAAGTGGGACCGCTTCTATGAGAATTTGAGGCTTAATTTTCTTAAAGCACTTATAAAATCAAGAGTTGTTCAGTGCCAAAATGAACACAACCATGAAAACCGAAATGGTTATATAAGTTATGGTATTGGTACAATTGTTTTAATTTACACGAACGGTTGAATGGCTCAAGACATGGCGTTCAATAATTGGCTTAGTAAATTTGATTATATTCAACTAAATAAGGTTCAAAACTACAAGCCACCTATCTTGAAGCTATAACTTCTCGCATGTACTCCTTTATTAGAGTCTGCATCTCATTTGCATTATATTGCCCATATCGAGGAGTTTTGTGGGGATCGTTAGAATTGGTTTAAAGAAATAAAAAATTTGGTTACGTATAACTTTGAAGAATCAATTTTGAACAAATATTCGGACTTGATTCAAAGGTCAAATTACGAATGTAGATAAACTAACTTGTTCTACTCGTCAAGTAGTTCGTCATAATATATTTTGAATCTCGAAAACCAATTCCGAATGAATAAGAAAATTTTAGTCGAAAGTTGGAAGAAAAATAGAGGAAAAAATGCCTGGAAAAGTGACTATCTCCGTCGCTTGCCTATCGCTCAAGTGTCGCCCGAACTACAGCCTAACGAAAGGAAGGCGACGTTCGTTTTGTTTCTATCGCTCGAGCAAGAAGTCAGTAACAAGTAGCGACATCAAGAGTTGTTTCGTTCGTAAGGTTACGAGGTTTAGCTCGCAACACTTCGTCCGCAACCCCTCGTACTCTATGATAAGACCCTTGGGACATCCTTTTCGACACACCAATGATATGCAATCATGCATAACATTATCCTCTCTCAACCAAATTTTGCATATATATTGCATTAAATTCTGGTTTTCTTCATTTTTGCATTAAGGAGTACATAAACCAAATCCTGGTTCGTTGTTATTGTATGTTGAAGAAACTCACACAAGAAGAAGTCGTTGTATCTTGGGAGTTGATTGCCATAAATCGTAGGCATCGTTGCGAGGTAAATTCAACTTAAGGACAAAGTGTTCAATACTTGCCTCGACTTTGCATCCATTTTGCGTTATTCAAAGTTTTATTGTCATTACTCTGTCGAAATTCCAGTAGAAGTTTGATAAAGATTCTATGGGCATTTGTTTGTCACTCCATACACCATATCCATCCAATAGTAGAATACAAAATTGCGTTAGAAACCAAACAGGAATGGAGTGACAAACAGCTGGCACTACGACGCACCCGATAGGAGTCGCAGCACCAGCCTTGTTACCTTCCCGAACAGCTGGCACTATGGCGTAACCCCCAGGAGTCGCAACACCATTCTTGTTACCTTCTTTTGCGTACGTAGCACCCCATGCCCTGATTCCAAGATAATGCTTTCAAAACGCTTTTTTTTTTTATTAATTCCAATGTCATTTTTCCAATCAAACTCTTAATCCATAATGCATTTTGATCACTTATCAAATCGGACTTCCAAACTAAAATTATATAGGCTTCCTCCATGAATCAAACTTTCAAATCACATGAAATTTGAGTTACAAAACACAACAAACTCCACCTTTTCACAAATTTCATAGCAAGGAATTAAGCCTTAACTCTTCAAGTTATTCTCCAACTCTTCCACCGTACCCCCGCAGACATACTAAAAAATTGTGAACTAAATCCAAGCCCTACTTATCAGCAGAACTACTTTGCGTGCCATCTTTGCTTGAATCATCCCATTCACTTCCAGCTCTAGCCGAGTCAATAAACCTGCTCGAATCACCATGAACAACATGATCAACAAGATCACATCCAGCTCCACCCGACCTACTAGAAGATTTCCTAATATTATTGTTCAAACCACCATGAACAACCAGATCACAACCACCTCTACTTGAGTTATTGCTTACTAAACTCTAAGTAGCGGCTACATCTACAATGATCGCCGAACCTTTAACACATAATCAGGACTTTCTCCTCCCCTTAACACAACCCAAGCATCCTTGCTAACTTTCAGAACTCCACCTCCATCAGTATACTTGTACCTATTTTAATCAAAAGTGCTCAAAGAGATTACATTCCTATTTATATCTAGAACATGTAGAACCTAACCAAGTGTTCTAACCTTCCTATCAATCATCTTGATTTTGACAATACCAATCCCAACTATTGCTCATTGTTTTTCATCATCATGGAACCCCTTGTAACTGTTTCATATGAAGAAAATCAATCTCGATTTGAACACATATGAAAAGTGCAAGCCGATTCAAGAATCCAATTATCGTCATGTTTGGATTCACCATCACTAATCGCCAAAAGATCTCTATCATTGTCTTCTTCTGCAAGATTGACATTGTGGAATTTTCTAGTTGTTCCTTATGATTTGTTGTAGGAAACCTTTTTCGCCACTCATAACAATCCTTATTTATGTGCCCCTTGTTGTTGCAATACCAACAGACTAGACTTTACCACTGTTGTTATCCTCGACTTTACCCCTTCTATGACCACTTGTGTTCGATAGGGATGTCAAAAAATCCCATTAAACTCGATACCCGCGTGTCCCGCCCCGACCCGAACGGGGTGTGAATTATCCACTTAATCGGGTATCTAGGACGGGAAAATTCCCGAGGCGAGTTCAGGTAACGAGCCCCGCCCCGGTTAATTTAGCTTTAATTTTTACAAAATAATTTTTCAATTTGTTATATGTAACGGGCCGGCCCATTACCCAAAATTTGACCCAAAGGAACAAACCAATTCCCATACCCAGAATCTCAATTTCATTCAATCAGTGACGAGAAACGGTGATGGTTTTCCCATTTGGAGAGATTATTGTCAATTTTCACCAAAAAAACTGTTTATTCGACAATTCCTTGCCACCGTCCGTCGTCCGCATTCGATTGTTGGTGGGTGATCATTTTTCTAGTTATGTAGCAGTGTAAATGAATGTCCAGGATTATTGCAGTTTTGCTTTTAAGCATAAAACATTATATTTCTTGATTTATTTTTTAAGCTTTTCAATTTGTATTATTAATTTTTTGATGTTGAATCATCTAAGAATGCATACCTTAGAATAAGTTGGTAGGAGAACTGCATTATATAACAGATAAAAAAAAAATGGTCAATGAACATTAGTTGATTTTTACTGCACAAGGAAAAACATACTTCGAAATATTTTCTTGATAAATAGATTATATTTATAAACAGATCCATTCCTCGAGAAAGAAGCTATGTGAGATTTAATAATTTAACCAAATTCCAGTGCTTTGCTCGTGGCTTCTGTCCGTTGTGACATGTACCTCTCTTTCAATTTTAGATGGTCTTACCGTTTGTTCTTCTACAATAGAAAGCTTAGACATGTTGTGAGCTTCCGTTTAAGGTAATTTAGTGCTTACATTCCTTAAACGTTTTAGAGAAACCTTGTGATATTTCATTGTATGAAATAAAATTATGTTTTTCCTCAAGAACCATGACTCAGCCAATGCAATGGTAAGTTAGTTCAGTCATTGAGCTTTGGATTAGATTTGTAAGCTTCTCTAATATTTTGCCATCATCCTGTGAATTGTTTGGGCCATCTAGTGAACTTTAAGGTTCAATTACTAGTGATGATGTTCCTAAGGAAATCAACAATACAAGAAAATTGCGTTGGACATTGTTTGATGATGTAGTAAAATGCATCACAAGTCTAGAGTTAAGTTAATTAACGTGGCAAATGATACATAAAGAGGTTGTAGTTCTTATCATAGCTAAGTCGTGGCTGGAAAACTATTGTATCTTGCAATTGGTCTCCTTGGTTTTCAGGCAAATTTAAAGTAAAAATTTCATAGTCTACTATTTAATAAAATACATGTGAATTGTAATCGATGTTTTTTTTTGTTTCCATGTGAACTCCTCCAAGTTTTTTGTATTCTTCATGTGGATTACTTATAAATGAGCAGTGAGCACCAGATCCCATTTGTAGTTTAGTAAATGATGATAGTGGTCCTTTTATCCTAAATATTTTTTTAAGTCTGTGATTATGTTTTAAAGTTTTCTGACTATCTTTTTCTTTTATCATAAAATTAATGTTAGTTAGAATTAAATTTTACTTATATTGATCAAATTATTACCTTTTTATGTGCTTATGCATTTTTATGTTTTTTGTTCTCATGTAATTTCTTTTTTTTTTTTATTTCAAATGTCTAAATCACTTCATTGTACACCAGTATCGAGCATTGGAAGTACTCCAGTACGATCAAGTAATAATTCATCGTATGAAGACTTACCTAGTCAGGCAAACACACAACAAGATCTAACAGACTTGTGTGAGGAAGAGGAGGAGAATAGTGGACAAGGTAAGAAAAGGAAATTAACTTCGGTTGTGTAGAATCACTTCAAAAAAAAGTAATTGAGGGGGAAGAGAAGGCAATTTGTAACTATTGTGATAGAAAATTAGGGGCTAAAAGTAAGAATGGGACAAAACATTTGCATGGTCATATGTAAAGATGTCCACGTCGAGATCAAAAAGACATTAAGTAAACAATATTGAATCCGGTAAATGGAGCTTGTGGGAGGGTTTCCTTGGGGTACTTACTCCTTTGATCAAGACAATGCTCGGAGGGAACTTGGAAGTATGATAATCTTGCATGAGTATCCACTTTCAATGGTTGAATACATTGGATTTAAAAGATTTGCGAATACTTTGCAACCATTTTTTAAGAAAGTTTCTCGTAACACTATAAAGAATGATATTTTGAAAATTTATGATTACGAGAAATTGAAAGTCATGAGCTTATTGGAGAAGAACACTGGCAAAATTGCAATCATTACAGATACGTGGACTTCTAATCAAAAGAAAGGATTCATGGCCATCACTGTGCATTTTATAGATGAAGCTTGGAAACTTCAAAGTCGTATTATAAAGTATTTTGATCTTGCATAAAGTAATTAGCTTATTTTAATGTACTATTTAAATTATATTTGTCGTAATTAAATTGCTTTTATTTTAAATATAGGTTCATATATGTGTTGTGTCTGTACACATCTGAGGTATTGAGTACATCATTGATGGACTATTTAATTGATTGGAAAATCAATCGTAAGTTGTCTACTTTGACTGTCGATAATTGTACTACAAATGATGCAATGATCAACATTATCTTAGATAAGCTTTCTAGTAGTTCGCTTTTGTTAAATGGTGAATTTTTTTTCATATGCATTGTTGTGCGCGCACACATTGAACTTGAGAGTTAAAGATGGTTTGAAGATCATTACCTCGAGTGTTGAGAAAATTCGTGATAGCGTTGCATATTGGACATCAAATCCAAAAAGAGTAGAAAAATTTGTGAGTTTTGCACGTCAATTGAAAATCTCTTGTTCCAGAAAGTTAGCACTTGATTGCAAAACTAGGTGGAACTCTACGTACCTAATGCTTCATAGTGCTTTACACTATAGGCATGTTTTTCCTCGACTTAAGAAACGCGAGTCACAATATAGATGTTTGTCTAGTGATGAAGATTAGAAATTGGCGAAAGAGATATGTGAAAGGTTGGGGGTATTTTATGAAGTGACCGAAATATTTTTTGGGACTAGGTACCCAACATCAAATCTTTATTTTTCTAGTATTCGTGAGATAAAGTTATCAATTTATGATTGGATGAAATCGCCTTGTGAGGAATGGCTTCAAGTATGATTGACAAGTTTGAAAAATATTGGAGCGAGATTCATGGAATTTTGGCAGTAGCTAGTGTGTTGGAGTCAAGATTTAAAATGAATTTGGTTGAATATTATTTTCCAATGATTTATGGAAATGAAATTTTGGATCTTGAGATTGAAAATATTANGTTGACAAGTTTGAAAAATATTGGAGTGAGATTCATGGAATTTTGGTAGTAGCTAGTGTGTTGGATCCAAGATTTAAAATGAAGTTGTTTGAATGTTATTTTCCAATGATTTATGGAAATGAAATTTTGGATCTTGAGATTGAAAATATTAGGAAACTTTGTCACAAGCTGTTAAATGAGTACAAAACAAGACATGGATCAAGTGGAACGTGACTAAATCTTCAAACCAAACTGAGGCATCTACTTCTATAAGCGAAAAAGATTGATTATCTCAATTTGATTTATTTGTTTCTAATACTACTAGTACTGATAGTACGAAGTCTGTTGATATCCGACCTCGAGGTCGATTAAGTTCGGGATCTTGTAGAAGAAAATTAGGTCTTAACCTGAGGTTAGTCTAGTTGTTGGCCTCCGAAGTCAGTTATTGAAGTAAGCTCGGCTATCTTTTTGCTTGCACGAGAAGTTTATGTAGATTATCGAGATTGAGGAAAGCATAATGATTGAGAATCACTGACGAAATATATGGATGTCCAATCAGCTGAGTGCATATGTGAAGTTCTGACGTCAGCGCCCACATTACCCACCAATTAAGTGATTAAGCTCCATTTCCTAAGTAATTCATTAATTACTGGGGACCACTTGCAAGATTAATCCATGATAGTCTGACATTTCGAGCTCATTAGCCAATTCGATTAGGGCAAGCAATGTACTTCTTCAGCTCGAATGACAGGTAACGAAACATGAAGGGTAGGATACATGCACATTTCTTACTATAAATATGAGATTAAAGTCAAGAGAAAAGGAGGTTTTTTTCTCTGGGAACCTTATAATCTCTCATTGTATCTTTTAATCATATTTCAAATATCTCCTATTTCAGAGAAACAATTATCTGAATTAGGTCATTTCAAGAACTATTTCAAATCACTATTACGACTGGAACTTTATTTTCCATTAAGTTGGCTTCAAATCCGTTCGAACAAATTTCAACGTCAACAAAGTCAGAGCTTGATATCTTATTGGACGAGCCACTTTTACCTAGATTTAATGATTGACATATTGGCATGTGGAATGCAAATTCAACAAAATATCATTCTTTGCAAAAAGTTGTAAGAGATATTTTAGCTATTTCAGTATCCACAGTGGCTTCAGAGTCTGCATTCAATACTAATGGTAGATTTGTTAGTCCACACATAAATAAGTCTCATCCAAACACTTTGGATGCTTTGATGTGTGCTAGAGATTGGTTATAGGCTGACATTCATGGTATGAAAAACACAATTTCCTTTGATTTTCATAATT
>CAIGRR010417238.1:0-25217 GCA_903798365.1 Fraxinus sp. 1973-6204
TTTTAAGGATATTTTTGTAAGTATCCCAAAAAAAAATGAGATATCATTGATGAAGCCTTTCTAAGCAACCAAGCCCATGTTTGAGCTCTATTTTTTCAAATAATCATTTTTTTCAAAACTCATTTTTAACCACATTTTTCAAATCTTTTTCTTATTGTTTAAATAAATTCTTAAAAAAAAATTTATTTCAAAATATATTTTTCCCCGAAATCTTATTTTGGTGGAATCCAGACACTAATAAACTTAATTCTGTACTAATAAAACGTACGTATAAGCAGTTATTAGTTGTACTGGTCAACATGCACAATCAACACTAATTTGGCCAACTTTTTATTTTTATTTTTAATTAGTGATTGACTTAATCAACCAATCAGGTGATGCTTTAATGGGTGCGGAGGGCGTGGTCTAGCACGGCGCCTGCCCACTTGACGTGATTAACAATCTAAAGCTCTATTAAAAGTCAGAAATTGACAGCCCAATTCAAATTTTGCCGTGTCTGGTCGGGTCGGGTGGATGGGGACTCTCGCCTTGAAATTGACAATATATTACAAAGACATACATATAAAGAACTAGTGACGTGAAGAATTCCAAATAATCTGAGATAATTTTAAACCTTAGTGATAGGGAAACTTGAGTCGGCAATATTTTACGTCAAATAATTTTTTCTTTCCTTTTTGTGATGGCATCACCATACCTCAATAATTATGGGTGATCTATTTGAAATCTATGAATATTATTTTGAGTTTGGAGGATACGGGCAAGAAAACCCCGTGAATTTATCTTCGTAAAAATGTAGTGTTAACTGAAAAGGTTGACGCCTTCTTGCAAAGAACGGTATCAATGTTGTAATTGTTAATACTCTCATTACTTTCTTTATATTTAAGTACGTGTAGCAGATAATTGATTGGAACGCAGAAAGGGATGCAAATTTATCGAGAATATGACTTAATAGTTGTTAAAACTTTGAGAACTGGATTCCTAATGCAGAGGAGATTTTACATGGATTATGTTCTCATTCTTATGCTGGATAAGAGGATTCTCCTTTGACAAGGCTCTGTGCGTCTCACAAGTCACAATGTGTGTTACTTACACATGCCGCCTCTTTTTCCCTACTTTCGTCCATCTTTTCTTCTCCCTAGCTAACTTTCTTCGACCTTGTTCTTTATAGTCGTCTTTCGCTTAGCAATACATGTTTAATACATGCAAGTTGTTAAATACAACTTTTTTTTTTTTTTGATAAACGTGAATGTTTGGACCAGCTTGCGCGCATCTCGACTAATCTCACAAGGCCCTGAAGTTTACGACCGAATACTTAGTTCAGTGACCCTAAGAGGACTCGAATAAGTTATTAAATACAACTCGACGTTACAATTAACAAATTGTATACCGAATAAGAGCAAAACTAATCAGAAGATAATCATCACTAACTTTGCAACACTGGTTTACATATGTATTAAGATCTCCCTATAGTGCCCATTTTTCCTCTTTTTTTTTTTTTGTTTTCTGCCTTTGATAGTCATTGATTGTCTCAAATTACGTCTTTGAACAAGTTATTTTGATGGGGTTTCTGAAACCTAAATTAGTATTACAGTCTACTGATGACAAGTTTTCCTTCAAAAACTATTGCAACTACTGCTTTCTTCATGATCATCTGATTCGATTTCTGTGATACCACTTGAACCCGAAGACGAGGATACTGGTACCAGATTCAAATCAGTCATGTCCTTGGCCATGAAATCATAGAAAACCGGCATAGATTTCCCAACGATAGGCGCCAATCTGCTTCCTTTTTGCACTGGTGCTGCCTGGTCGTCATTTTTGTTGCTTCTTCTCTTCAAAAATATACGACAAACTACCCAGTTTTCCTGCAAAAAAATTGAAATGAACAACCATTAAAATTGCTTCTACTGGTTTACGTAATCTAGTTTGATTTGAGTTGAAATGTTACCTGGGCTAAATTTCTCCCTTGAGGGATAGTGGTTTGTGCCTGAGCAAGGCGATACTCGTGCATAATCCAATCAGTTCTGCATCCAGTTGGAGGCTTTCCTGTGTAGAAAACTAGAGTTTTCTTCATCCCAACTACCTGGTGGCTCCTTGAACTCACGATTTTCTTGTCAATTCCAGTAGCCTTCCAATAGCCTGAACCAGTGGCCCGGTTTGATCGGTTACCATTCGGGTATTTCACCTCCCTCGTGCTGAAAAAGTACCTCTCTTGCTCTGAATCACCTAATTATAAACACACAGAAAATCAACTAAATGCTGCACGTGAGCACAGAAGATCCAAGTTATGGTCTACTTTTGTTCTAATTCAGAACCTAAGCGGCATTTCGTCGAACATATTGCATACAACCCATAATCTTAAAAGTTAACAGAATAAAACGAAAAAGGCAACTAACCTGGTAAATCCCAAGGATCAGACTTGTTCACATCGACCTCCGGGATAATAGAAGCTGGGAGAGGATAGGAAAGAACCTTGCGCTTCAAATATTGTACCACAAGTTCTTCATCGGTTGGATGGAACCGAAATCCAGGAGGCAATCTCAGCACACCATTCTTCACAAAGTTAATTTTCTCCATTTCTTGTTTTACTAAACACTTCAATTCAATTCTTCAAACTCTACCCAGAAAGTATAATCTTTGAAATTTAGTAATTCTCACATAACCCATCAAATTGAAGCATACATATATTATAATATAAGAAGAAAACACTCACACAACAACTAGAGAAGAACAAGCACAAAAGAAAAAGGCAGAGGGAAAAGGGATGGGATGGGTGTCTAAGAGGGAAAGCAAAGCTTCTTTATAGTAACGAGGACGTGGAGAGAGAAGGGGTATTTTTAGAGAGAGAGAGTAAAATATGGACGCAAATATTTGGCGTAAACTTGACTCTGTCTCCTGCTTTGACGTTTGGACTTTAACAAAGTTGAAGAACGAACATGGACATGGCTTGTTCCTCTGCAAAAAGGTTAAAATTTCGACAAATGGACGATAACGAAAATTCCTAAACTAATCTTTGTTGGGTTCGCAACTTGTTTTATGGGAATAATCGTAGCTGTTTAAACAACGTTTTCTCCTCTTGCTTGTTTCGGTCTTGTTTAGTTTCCTACCCTCTGTTTGGTGCACATTTTTTGCTTCAAGAATGCATTTCTTATGTGATGGAGAATATGTGGTTGAAAAAGAAGTAAAAGTTATTGATGTGATGGAAAATATTATTTTATTGAAAAAATGTATGGTTAAAAATGAGTAGAATAATGAGAATGAAAAAATAATGTAGCTCAAACGGGGGTCACAATGTTACTTTTCGAATATTAATATTTTCAAAAATAACTTTAAATAAATTTGTTTACACATCTTAACATAAAGTTCTACGCATGTTCAATATTTAATGAAAAATAACTTTTTCGTGTACATAATAATGCACCACACACAATGAATTCCCTAACTATACAACGATTTCACGAGTTATATTGTAATTATTTGCAACACATTTCTTATTATAGCATTCCAATTATGATATAAAATAGAGATTTAGATCTTCAAAGTGATCGATAACCTCTCCAATGGTTCGCAAAAGAGATGCAAATTGCATTTTACGGTAGCAAATGTTAAAAAAAAATGTAAATTTACGTTTTTTTTTTACATCCACAAAAAGTAAAAAGTGAATTTAGGCCCCTGTTTGAGCCAACTTTTTTTGAAAACGAGAATGAAAAATATAGCCATTATTGGGGCCCACGCAAGATATAGAAAATTTGAATTCAATGTTGATGTGATGGATAATTGTCATATTTTTTATTTTAAGGAGAAAAAAATATGGCTCAAACAAGGCCTAGATATTTTCATTTAAGCGAGATTTGGATTTAGAAACGTCGGGATGTAAATGATGATGTAAAAGTAATTTTAGAGATGTCAATTTTCACCTAATTTAATACCACCATTAGAGACTCATGGACAAAAAAAATCTAATTTTATGTTAACGTATATTTGGGGTTAAAATGGAAGGAGATGAAAAGTAATATTGAATAGGAATTCTTCAATTATCCTGGATTTTAATTGGTGTTGGGACTTCTTGGGACTAAGGTATTTGACGTTTGTGCAGATTTTTTATGAATTTGAATTGAGTTTTTACTAAAATACCCCTATCAGAATGATTAAGCGCCTATTTGAAAGTTTCTTTCACGATTTCAACCGTTTTTAGGTGGCACCGTATATGAGAAATTGAGAAATACAGTGCTTGATAGTATTTTATTTGGGACTAAACTGTGTGATTGCATAAGTAGAGGGACTAAACTGTGTGATTGCATAAGTAGAGGGACTAAGATCAAACAATGGGCAAGCATTGGGGGTCTTCTGCAGCAATTCTAGTAAGCCACTATTTGATGGGTATTATTTTGAGAAGGGATTATTCTACTTTGCCAGAAGAAAACGTCCAAAAATAGTGCCAGAAAAGTATGTGTGATTGGATGGAAGTGATGATTGTTGTTAAATTGTATAATGATAAAATGTCACGTGACATTATGTAAACCTTTATTTCAAGTATGATATACATGTAGTATGATCCTTTGAGAAAATTGAGTTTTGAATAGTGATTTTTTTGGATAATGTGTGATTGAAAATTACGAAAAAGTTTTGGGTTTACTTGCAAACAATTTTTGTTGCGTAAATGGTGATTCCAGTATATTGTAATTTAGGGTGTATTTTTCAGCCCATCAAATCGATAGCTTTTTGCCTCTTTTCAAATTTATTTATTTTTTAATTCTACCATCTCTAAAACAATTATTTTATAAGACAAAACTCAATATACATAAATGATTTATAATTAAAATACAATAACTAAAATATTTACTTACAAATGAAAAAGTACTTTTATAAATAATTTTCTGATAAGCAAAAAAGGAAAAATACATATAAGACAAAAATTCGCTTTTATGTAAAAATTGCTTATAAAGTAAAAATATTACTAATAAGATAAAAATTCCCTTATAAAATATAAAAATAAAATTTATAATGCCCTGTTTGATTGCGCCTCTTTTCCATGGAAAATGGAAAATATTTTTCATTTTCCCACTTTGTCGCTGTTTGATGGCATGGAAAAATTTTTGGACATTTCCACTTGTACATCAAAATGGTGTACATTAGGGACTACACCCCCTCACATGGGGGGTGGGACCCATTGAAATAATATTTTTTTTTATTTCAATGGGTCCCACCCCCATGTGAGAGGGGTGTAACCCCCGATGTACTTCGTGATGTACCACAAGCATTCTCCGACAAGGACAAAATCCGTCAATTTATCCTTTTGTGGTAACGAAATGACAAGTTTGAGATTTAAATGATATAGATAAAAGATTTGAGTAAAGTCTACAAAGAGATAAAAAAATTGGGATCGCAACTGAAATTAATTTTACATTTTTTGTAGGCTTACCTCAAACATGCTCTAAAGCAGAAAATGTTACAGAGAGGGAGAGTTGCCTGTTGCGTCACTTGCGTGATATACTGCATCTGTTCGCCCCTTGTAGAAACTAAGATTTGTGTGTGAGGGAGAGGGAGAGGGAGAGGGAGAGGGAGAGGGAGAGAGAGATAGAGGTCATATGGGGGATGAGAAATTGGGGATGATGGGGGCTGTAATGGGGAACAGCAGCAGAGAAAGAGATCGAGAGCTTCTCATACCGGTCGCCGACTCTGTTGACCACGATGATGACGCCTCCTCCTCCTCCAAGCCCTCCCCATCCGCTTCCTCTTCTCATCATCACTCTGGTCGCGAGGTATTTACGATGTATCTTTTCTGGGTAATGAAGAAATGAATTGCTCCCGTTGATTCTTCTGTTTGGATTTTGGGGATATTTGCTGCTTTGTTTCGATTGATGACTTATTTCTGATATGGGTGATTTGTTGTGTCTTTATCCGATAGCTTAACCGAGTTTTGTAAATGATAACCTTTTTCCGAGGACGGGGATGAGCAATGATGGCGATATTGTAGAAACGGATATACTTGTTTGATAATTGATGGGATTACTTTGGTAAACGCCACAAAAGGAGTTCTGGGAAATTTGGTTCCTTTTCTATCTTTAAGCATTTTGTGTTTTCTATTTAAATTCGTTTATTATGCGCTTAACTTCTGCTTGATGAAATGATCAAGCAAAGGGCTTTGTTGCCTCAAAATTGAAAGCCGGACATGCTAATTCTGCTTATATTCTATTTACTAGACTTATTGTAGATAGAATTTTTTGGCAATTTACCACCATTTTCGTTTTTCCGACCCATCCAAACTTGCAGGCTGCAGCACTTTGCAGTGACTTGAAAATGATTTTATTGGCCCTGCAATTGATGTTTATTGAACGTTTATATCATTCAGTTATCTTGGATCATCACTGTAACTACTCGACTTCTGTGCAGAAGTCGTTAACTTACGTATTGTTCGCTCTAAGAGAGACTGAACTTATCTTACCCCTCACGAATTTCTATCGAGTCTCCGAATTCTTAAGAGAGACTTAAGTTGAGTTTTGGTTCCAATTGGACAACTACAGTGTGCTCTAGGAATACTTGAGTTTATTTTATCCCTCACGAATTTCTATCGCATCCCTAAGACTCGAACTCATATCAGAATTCAATTTAAGTCATCCTTAAGGGAAAGGTCAATGGCTCGAATCCTGGGAACGTGATAAAAATTCATGAGGGATAAGATCGGTTTAGACTCTCCTAAAACGGATAGTACATAAGATATAATGGATTGGACACAGGGCCAAATCGTTACAAAAAAAAAAATAAAAAAAGACGTGTGTATTTTGTAATGACGCAACTTCTGTGTCCAAGGCTTTTAACTTATGTATTGTTCGCTGTAGGAAAGCTTGAGCCCATCTTACCTCACACGAATTTCTATCACGTACTCAAAACAGACACTGCGTATGTTAACAACTTGAATATAGAAGTCGGCTCGTTATAATCAGTGTCATCAGATCAGTTGCAGGAATTTTGATTGCTCTATGCAAACTTTTGTCACTATCAACAGACACTCATCAAGTTAAAAACCATCAAATCTGGTGTGAACTAGGCTAGCTTAAACGAACACTTGTAATGCAAAGCCTTGTACTCAACGTTGCATTAACAACTAGCACAAGAAGCAAACAAATGCTAAACTACCAAGCGAGCAAATATACTCTTAATTAATTCCACCACCTATTTCTCAGCAAAAACAATTAGTGAAGTACACGTGAATGATAACCTTAAACTTGTTAAAAATGATTTCACAACATATGGATGAGGGACACGCGTCATGGTACATAAAACATGAAAAGCAACATAGTTAGTTTGAAGCTCACCTATCAATAACTATCATGTGTTGCTAAAGGAAATGATTTTTTTACCCTCTTAGTATTATCAGAAACTTGTAAATAGGCATAGTAGGTAACAAAGAAAGAAATGCAAATCTGAATACAGTCCTTTCAAATAGCCATTTCTTTTCTTGTTCTTGTTTTAAGCATAAATTCAGTGAGTTTAGGAAGGGAAAATCTTGGTTTGGTAAAAGGAATTTGTTAATCTCAAATTTGAGGTCAACAATCCTTGACTGTCGTTGCTTTTTACGACTATGATCTTCTCTGTGCATGCTTGTGCTGTATACAGGCATTTCATGAGCCTTAGCATTCAAAATCTTTGTTTACGTGTGAAATTTGTTATACATTATTTATTGTTTTAAACAGGAAGCTTGTCTCTCGTATTCTTTTTGGAATCACTATACAGAAATTTCGTGAACAGACATTTTATAATTTTAGTTTCTGGCAGAGATTTTTATTTTTATTTTTTTTTAATCCTATAAAAGCTTCTATTAAAATTGATGCCTTTCTACCAATTTGCTTATTATGGTTTCCACAAGCATCCGGAGGTTGGGATTCACTATTATCTCTAAGCTTGTTAAAAACATTCACTTGCACTTGAATGCAGAAATCTTATGTGTGATTCAATTTTGTCTCCTGTTTGTTTTCACAGTAACAACCTCCAACCAATAAGATAGAATATCCTTTCTGTTCTTTGTTGAGTGTATTCATATACAGTCCTCCAACAAATACTAATTCTGATGTTGCCTGCAGACCTTTTACAAAGTTGTTAGGAGCTGGGCCTCAAAAAAGTTCATGACTGGATGGTAAGTACAATTAATTTTGTATTGAACTGCTGAGTTATCTTTAGAATCTGAATACGAGTTGTTATTATCAGCTATTAATTCATCCTGTTCATTAATTACATTTCTTATATCGACAGTCACATTTCAGTGTCCTCTATCCAAAACTTTTAGGTTGTAGGTTTAATATGACTGTAGTGGTACTACTTGGGCTATATTTATACGTTACAAATGCATAAGAACTAGACTGGGGAATGCAAGAGTTTCGACACTCTGATCATACCATTATTTTTATTATGTTTTAATGGATAAAAGAGTAGTGAGGGTGGAGCGGACGGACTGGTTTGAAACGTGTCATATTTTCTGAAATTGGTAAACTTGATGAATGAACAAGCTTTTTGCTACCCTGTGCATACAGCATTAATGATCAACCCCAATTGTCGATTCCAACAAGAACTTCCTGTAATATCTCTGCTATACAGATCCAAGGATTAGTTTATATGATCTTTGGGCATAATAATCGTTGTCTAGTTGATGAATAGCTTTTTGCTGGGTTCTTTTGTGGTAGACACATCTTTGAGTCAAATCAAATATGGATTGATCTTCAAAGAAGTTCTTTACATGTATGGTGAAATTCTATTTGACGTGGCAGCTGAATGCTTGTGATTTCATTGACAAAGTATAGTTGTACAATTAGTCTTTAACTTCGAGCTTGACTATTTTTACCTGTTCTGTTGGTAGCATTGATGCATGGAAATGCTAACATTACCATTTTCTGTTTATATTTGGAAAAGAAAGGGTTGTGGCTCATTTCACATGGCTCATGAAGTTCGTATGCATGTCCTGCCCTTTACGACCTTCATCCTCCAAATAAATGTTGGAGGTTTTATGCTTCTGATGCTTTAATTATTTCGTGACTTTCGTTTTCCTTGATAGATGGATAGATCATTTTTCAATGAATATGTTTGCATAGGTCTGTATTGTACAATCCAAATGAAATAGGATTGTGCAAGAAACTATCTTGTGTTTCACCAGAGCCCTGTTTATTCTCTTTGCTGCTATACGTTTGCTAACTCTATCCTTGTGCAGTGTCATCCTCTTGCCTATAGCAATCACTTTCTATATCACATGGTGGTTTATTCATTTTGTCGATGGGTTCTTCTCTCCGATTTACGAGCAACTTGGAATTGAGATCTTTGGTAAGCATATTGCTCCTTTTTCTAACACCAATACGTGTGAGCATGTTTTTAGCATTATCATGTCACTTCAATACCTAGTTGACAATCATAATTCATACATTTTTTGATGGAATCCTAGAAGTTATATTATATGGAATACTTTTCAAATTGTATACGTAATTAGGGTTTTAGACTGTCTAATATTTTAATAGATGCTCTAGTATTTTAGAAGTTTTTTCTTACCTAAATTAGATGGATTATCTAGTATTTTTTTAGATTATCTAGGATTTTACAAGATGTTTCCTACTTGGAATAGGTTCTTAAAACCCTATATAGAGGTGCTTATGCATTGTAATAAATACAACTTTGATAATGAAATAAATTGATACTTTATCTCCCAATTTCTCTCTATTCTCTCCCTCGTGTTGTCTTTCTCATCTCTCTTCTCCTTTCCTTTTTCAATCTTGTTCTATTGTGCTCTTCATTTTCATTATCCTTTATTGTTTCAATAGAATAGATAATTAGAAATACGCTAAAAACACAGAAATTAACAGTGAGCTTATTGTTGTTAACTATGAGCATTGTTACCCTTTTGCACCTATAAGAAACTGTCAATAATATTAACAGGAGCGTTGTTACCCATTTGCAACTATAAGAAACTGTCAATAATGTTAGCAGGTCCTTTTGACTGTTATATCTAATACTTATCGTAAATATGTTGGTAAACATTTTTATCTCTCGTCTCTTTGCTGTTAATACTTGCTCTTATTTCTTTAATCAGGTCTAGGATTTGTTACTTCCATCACTTTCATTTTCATTGTTGGAGTGTTCATGTCATCATGGTTGGGGGCATCTGTTTTGAGCCTTGGCGAGTGGTTCATTAAGCGTATGCCATTTGTTCGTCATATTTACAATGCCTCCAAGCAGATCAGTGCTGCCATATCTCCAGGTGTACCTGTTTGAATTTGCTTTGCAATTTCAAAAGGGTTGACTTTCCATGGTGGAAGGATGACCAATAGTTCTTTTTAATATTATTGCAGATCAGAACACACAGGCTTTCAAGGAAGTGGCCATTATAAGGCATCCACGTATTGGTGAATATGCATTTGGATTCATCACTTCATTTGTCACCCTCCAGGTGAACCTCTTTATCATATTTTAGTGTATCACCCATCTCATCTAGAATATTTGTCTCTGGAATTTTTCTCATGTTTGTGGCATTGCAAATTTTCTTTCATTCACGTGGTTAATGCTTTCTAGCTTGCAAAGCTATGCTGAATCAGAACTAGGAAAGTGTTGTAATGAGCTAAACCTCACTGATCAGGCTTTAGACAAATGGAGACTTTCAAATTCTAGAGGATTGTTGATTTGTAGAATGTTAGTTTTATTTCCTTTTCTTTGTAAAATATTTGCCTGTGTGGTAGGCTTTGTATACAACTCTTTGTTTTGACATTGGAGGTAAAACGTCCCCACTCCTTGTATTAATTGTATGTTAATATACAAGGGTTGGGGGAATGCCAAACCCCCCATTTTGAAAAAGATAAGTGGTTTAAAAACTCTTATCTATTCTTAACAGACTCCGCCAAAAAAAAAAAAAAGAACAAAATCTCGCTGAGAGAGATTCTTAACCAAGAACGATTCAGCAGGAGGGGTGCAGTATTCAAGATGGTTCTTGTAAGATAGCCCCATCTATGCTGGCAGATCCATGATTGCTGATTAACCTGTAAAAAGTATCTGATCAGGGCCACTCAACCTGATTTGCAAGGCTATTAAATTGACTACATAATTTGACCTTCACACAGAAAAATGTGTTCTGCATGGTGTTGGTGGGGTTTATTCCTCTTGCGTGCAAATATTGGAAAACAAAGCTTACAGTAGGAACTCAATTGACTGATCAAACAGGGAAGATAAGTTTCTGTGAATCAGCTGGCACTTCATTGGCAAATGATTATGTGATATAAAATGAGCTGCCGATAGTTCAATTGGTTAACCTCGAAGAAGTGGCTGACATTTATTTGTTCATTTAATAGACGGGGGTGTAGAATTCATGTTATGTTGAAGTTCTCATGTATTTTTTTTTCTCAATTCAGACTTATTCAGGAGACGAAGAGCTTTGCTGCGTTTATATCCCAACAAATCATCTTTACATTGGTGATGTATTCCTGGTCAACTCCAATGATGTTATTAGACCAAACTTGTCTGTACGGGAGGGAATTGGTAAGTGATTTCCTTGTTACTCTTTTTATGATTGCGCGGTATTATTAGGCCATACCTGCATCACACACGCACAGACACACACATATTCCTCGATTATAAATCAAGTGCCAACATTTAACCTTGTTATATGCTTTGCATATAGAAATTGTTGTGTCTGGTGGTATGTCAATGCCCCAAATTCTATCTACATCGGATCCAAGAATCATTCAAGTGGATAGAAGTAGACCTGACAGAAGCTAAGATCGAACACATCAGATGTACCCAACTGTTTCTGTACTTCCTTTATATACTGCAAATCTAGTCATTGACATGTGCATGTGATTACGCTCAATCTAGTTCAATCTACGTTTCAGTTTTTTATTTTTGAAGAGTTAGATTGTAATCAGAACAATATGTAACTATTATGGCAATGTATAATATAGGGAAGTAGAGTTGTGTATAACTATAAACATTATGTTTTCCAGGCTATTAAAATTAGCATGTTCCAAGTGATTTTTACAAGTATTATAGGAATTCAATTAAGAAAATATTGCCGCTGGTATTGGCATTTAGAGTGAATGGATACCAAGGCAAGAATTCATCCTTGTTTGTGCTTGGTTCCAAATTTAACCCAAAAAAGGGCTGGCAATCTTTTAATTAAAAAAAAATTAACCCAAATCATCCTTGTGTGTGTGTGTGTGTGTGAAAGGGGGGGATGGATTACGAATAAGGGAAAAAAACTTACCATGCAAACTTGAAGGATCTAGAGTAGCATCAGGCCGCATGCTCCAGAAAAGCAATGCATCGCCCATTTTTGGTTTCACTGCAAGTCCTCTCTTAGCACATTCTGACATTTCATTCCACCCTGGCACAGAGCTAAAATTTCCCTTAGCAGCAGGAAAGACTGTTTCACCCCCTTCTTCAACATCTGACCTGCACTAGTTGCAAAGGAAGGAAAAGCATAAACAAAACCTTAGCGACTTTTTTGAACATGGGAAATGAAGTTGTACTACTTTTAGAATGTCAACGAAGTCATGAAGGGAGTTGAACACTTACAAATACATGAGAATAGTAGCTATGCGTTGACCCCCATTTTTAGTGTTGAATTCATCAAGAAAGTAGTCATAGTGAGGCTCATATTTTTGACCAGCTTCATAGTGGAGAACTTGTAGGCCTTCTCCATTCTCTGAAATTTCAGCCTAAGCTTAGTGTGGCAATTCTTAGGATAACAAGAAATAACATAAACAAGGACCATAAAAGAAAACATGTAGATATCACAAAAAGATATCACGTGATCTCTGTGCACACTTTCATCCAGGTTGAAGCTGAGGACGAAAAGAGTCTTACAATACAAAGCAGGATAACTCCATATCAATGTACTTAAGTCATACCTGCAGGTATGAATGTGTAATCTGCTATTCTTTTTTCAATATCAGTGGTGATTTTATCCTGTCCCCTCCTTAAAAACATTCCGGAACTTGTACGAGCCCTGCAACATGATGACACCAATGTTGATAACCAAGCCAAGAATAATACAAAAAGGACAGCAGTTAAAAGTATAAACTCGAATTTCTTCAGATAAAATCTACTGATATGCAAATACAAGCAATGAACGGAGTCTGAAGAACAAACCTGCTATCTTTACTCTTGCCTGTCTTGCTGTCAACAACTGACGATTTTTCCATGTGAGGTTTGGCAAGATCTATCAGATGCTCGCATTCTTCCTTGGACTGTTAAAAAAACATGGATTAAATAGTCAGTTACGGGGCAATCTGAAGATATAACTTATGCAGATATTGATCTCTTACATAAAACTGGGAGGGGATAAAAAAGTGAAATCAATTACATGTTGCAAATTGTGGTATTTCCATTGAACCTTGTATAGTTCACTCTGAAAAGAAGTCTAATATAACTAAAATTACTATACTATGCTTGACAGCATCAAATTGGAGTTACAAAAGCTATTTGTTCAAAGTAAACTGATGTTTTCTCATCGGCAAAATACAATACAATACATGTTGAAAGCTCTTTTTATGTTCTTAACTCAAGCCTGCACTTTGCTGTCCTAAAAATGTCATAACAAATAATTCAGCAATCACACAATAATCAGCAGAAAAACAAATGCATTTCGAATCTGCCATAAATAATCTTCACTTACATATTCCACCAATATTTAAAAAGCAAGACCCAACCAATTATCAAAGAAATAATATTTCAAAACAATTTCATCAAAAACTGACCAAAAAATTGTGGTAAATGAAAGCCCTAGGCTCCCACGATAGCACCTCAGTCCACTGCTCTCCTCTTTTTCCCAATCTCCCTCCTTCTCTTCTGCCATATCAAAAAACAAGCAAAAGATCTTTAAATAAAAATTAGAAAGTGAAACAAAATAATTTTTACAGTTCACAAATCTTTCCCCGAGCATAAAAAGAATGGAACCCTATCGGACCGCACCAGAGCCAATGGGTGTGGTCCGGTGCGGTCCATCACTGTGGTTCCATATATAGAATTACGATAAAATTACATGTCTAAGTTCACGCGCTTGAATTTGATGCGACCACCGGTACTCGACGACTCATCATCGGAGCCAACAGGTAGATAGAGGATTCCGAGAGCCAATAGCATTAATAATAGAATTGTAAGCATTAATAACATAAGTAGCACCAACGTCACCGTAGAGGATCTTTTCCCTTGATGCCGATTACTCCTCCCCTTCGCCATTAATTCAAGAAAAAAAGTAAAAAGGTCAAACTCTAGAAAAATTCGATTTTAACCAAAGAAAAAATTGATTCCAATTGCTTCAAGTGTGAAGTAGATTTTGTCGGTTAAAACTTGCAATTCAGGGAACGCAGCGGCTTTAAATATGGTTGCAGGTACGAGGAAGATGACCGAAAAAAGACCAAATTGTCCTTAATATGTCCACGTATTCGGGTCCAAGCTGGGATAATTTTGTCATTCTAATTAATGTCATTTTTATGTTTTATTATGAATGTGCATTGCACGTTATTCTGAAATACTTTATAAAATATTGTAAAAATAATATTTGATATCAGGGTTTGATGAGTATCAAACGATCTAAAAAAAATTAGGATAAAAATTTAAGAAAATAAAATTGTACTCTCAAAATCCAACTTCTATGATTCAAATTTTTTCGCGACGATGAAAAACTACAGATGGACAAGTTTTTATACTACATTTGGTACATAAGAATTAATCTAATACACGAATTTAAATACAATTAAAATTTTTAGATACATGAATATGAATAAATTCGTCCATAATAATCTATATTCATGTATATCAANCAAATGAACAACCTTTTTATACTACATTTGGTACATAGGATTTATTCTAATACATGAATTTAAACACCCATTAAAATTTCTAGAAACATGAATATGAATAAATTCGTCCATCATAATCTATATTCATGTATATCAAGATTTATCGAGTCAAAATTAATTTGAATGTTAATTAATTGAGAATTAACGACACGAAATTCATACATGATAATAAGGATTTTTTAGTACTTATTACCTATTGAAAAACGAAAAGTAACGTATTATGAAAATAATTAAATTGTAGCAGGGTTAAAATCGTTCAAAAAATGATTTCCACTTGATGTGATATTTAATATATTATAGATATTTTTGGGTATAATTTAATTAATGTCATTGACTCATTGTTTATGTTTTATATTTTTGGATATAATTTATTAAATTTTCTAATTAGCCTTGTTTGATTTAGATAAAAATTAATTTTTTAATAAATTTTGATAAAAGTTGATGAAATATGTATTGAAAAGTTATGAATTTCATAAAATATGAAAGGAATGATTTTAATTTAAATTTCAATCAATTTTAGTTGTTGAACCAAAGAACTTAATATTATTCTTTCATTTTATATTTTTCGGTATAATTATTTAAAGTTTTTTTGCCGAGGAAAATCATTTCTGAGGAGGAGGTTAATTTCTTCAGATATTTATTATTTTAATTTTTTTTTTTTTGGGAGCTGGAATTATCCACCTGTTTCTATTCCATTTTTAAAAGCATCTTTTTATTTCATTATCCAGCTGTTTTTTCTATTAAAAATACGATAACGCATACAATTAATTGAAAGGTAACCTTTTAATTGAAATATTATTTTTCAATAAAATAATTTTGTACATGTATCAACATATTTTTTTTTTATTATTATTATTATTATATTCTTCAAAAATATCACTTTTCACAAATCCCTTATTACATGTTACTGTAACTTTTGCTGTTTTTGATGTTGAAACAATTTTTCTTAGCCTATTTTTGACTCATGTTTATAAATACTCAAGTCACTTGCACATTTCGATGGATCAATAAGTACTATATATTTTTTTCATCGTTTGTTTTTATCTATTTATAATTTAAACTATTGCACCAAATTCAGTAGATTAAATTTATTAATCAAATATGCCACTGCTGTTAGTGCCAGTTTTTCTAAATGATGACCTTAATTCATGGCAACATTGGCCACAGCAAGTGGGCTGCCCAGAATCACATGAAGCACAAAATTGCACACATCTGTTGTCAGTAGTTGGCTTCAACTGTCTTCCAATTAATAGAAAAAAAAAAATTGACATGCATACCTCATTTGGGAAATACAAAACAACTAAGGAATGTTCTCTTTGTATTTCAGTTTTTTGTTCTGAGCTTTGAATTCATTTTTTGATTTTGTTTTTTGAATGTCCATTTTGAAATTGTTGAAAATGTGTTCTTTTTGTCATTTTGAAAAATTATTTTAAAAAATGAACACACCCAAAACTCTCTCTCGTCTCACGATGGTGGTGTGCTGCGGTTTTTTGGCGTGGTGGCCATGGCTGGAACAAAATGGGTTTAGTTTGGTGGAGTGGTGGTGTGCAGCAGTTTTAGGTTTGTGTCGTCTCGTGATATCGTTGTGGCTGTAGCAGTAGTTTTATGTCGGTGGCATCCCCGACTTCTTCTGCTGTGGTGATTTTGGGCAGTGGTGACGTCGGCTTCTTCTGCTGTTGTGGCTGTGATGTCGCTGGGGTGGTTTTGGCGGTGCGGCAGCGGTGTGGTGTGTGCGGGCAGCGATGGCTGTGGTTGGTGATTTAACCGAAAACACCCAAAACGTGTTTTCAAACTTCTAGTTTGATTTTAACTGAAAACACCCAAAACAATATTTTTGACCTTTTTTATTATCTTTTTAAATTTTAAACTCGTTTAAGGAAACTCATTTTTTAAAATAGGTAAGTAAACGTGTTTTTACTATTTTGAAAAATCGAAAACAGAAAACGGGATGAAAATGACAAAGAGAACAACCCCTAAATACTTAACAACCATAATGGAATGGCGAAGTGAAAAGTTGGGCATGTTCGGTAAAACAGATCCCGCATAAATAAACTAAAATACGATTCTAGTCATTTCTACAACTGTGTATCAAACGTGCAACGAATGTATAATCACATCACTTGTTTGATAAGATGATGAATATGCTTCTCCATGAATCCAACACCCCGCAACCTTTTCATGGTGAAAGGGGTAAAACAGAGAAAATGAAAGTGGAAACATATTTAAAGATAAATACAATTGATACCAGATGTTATGTGTAGAGAAGCACGATGTCATTTACGTGCAACTGAGAGTACAGGATCTACTGGACATCGTAGGATGAACAAGGAGAAGAGTGCCCGCCAAGGGAAATGTCTTATTTCTTCACATACTTGCATGATCAACTACATGAGAAACTTCTTGACCTCCATCATGGATATAAAAACTTTTATTCGCTCCAAAGATCATAATCCACAACACTACTACCGAAATCTGCATAAATGTAGCCAATAAATTTTTATGCCAGCATTATGATATAGGTGGAAAACACGAGCAAGATTTTCATTTTGCATCAAACTAAAAACCAGGCAAAGTTCAGCTAATGTGTCATAACCCAAAGGGACTTGAGTGCAATACATTCGTGCAAACATACATCACGACACTGATCTGGTAAGTACGCACGCACGCACACACTTGATTGATTGTATTCTTTTAACATTGATCACATTGTTTCTTCCAAATTTTCAGCTAAACGCAAAAAGCAATCATAGGAATGAAGCGAGAATACCTACACGTATTAAGTCTATACATTCTGAATATAAATAAAATTTACTACATTCTTATAACAGCATTCCCAGGACTAAAAAACTCAATAAATTCATTTATTTAATATCATCAATGCCAGTGACTTCTGATGAGCTATCAGGCCCATAAGGCAATATGCTCTAGTTCACGAAGCTGATATTTGATTATTTAACTCAATAAAAAAAATGAATAAATATATAACATAATTAAACTAGAAATAAAGTCCAACAGAAGAAGAAACAATATTCCTGGGTGCAGTCACCTAGCAGTTTATTAGAACCACGTCACCAAATAGGATAAATTATAAACTCTCTAATATACAAAGAAACAGGACATCTATCTCCAGTGGCACCTAATATTCCAATTGCTTATGAAGATCCTTTGCAATAGTGTCTTTATTATTCTACCATACCTTATTCATTTTAACATTTATCCTCCTATTACTTTCCACCCAAATATGAGAATTAAACTGGTAGAATTCTGCCCAAAGAAACAGTAATTTCACCCTCAACGCAGCAACTAATCCAGAAAATGGAGCATAAAACTGTAAAGGAAAAAAGATTTATTAGGAAGGAAATGGTATGTATTACATAAAACTGAGAACAGTACAAAGAAAAATGAAAATGACAGGTTTTGAGAGCTGCCCCTCTCCCCAGTGGTTAGAAAATTCCCACCCTCTGAATGAATCTTCTAGACTTTGTTACCTCACTTATATTCTATCCTAAGAACTCTGACATCAGCATAACTCATTCCTCATAAAATCTAACAGCCCTGATTCCCTAAAACAGCCACATCATAGTTAGCTAGAACCCCTTCTTATGACGCCTCTCATACATTAATCGTATAGGTGGCTTATCATAAAACCATAAATTTCGAAATCCCGTTCTCAGTCATGTACCTAAGAACTCAACTAATCTGCAATTCCAGCTGAAACATCCTCGTTAATAGGCCAAGACACAATATCACTAGACTTGAAGTCATATTTCATTGTAAAGCTATGGTCAAAATGTATGTGATGCAAAAATAAAGTTACCTTCAGCAAAACAAGTATATGGCATTTTGTAAAATTCCTTGAGCAATTGATAACATGGCATGTAAACTGCCAAGTCTACAGATACAAAAATTCAAGAAGTAAATAATTGAAACCATAACGGAGGACCTAATAAGACACAATCTAGAGGGAAATGTCAGCAAAACTGTTATCTTCTTAACAAAATGTCAGGCTGGCATCTAATTCAATATTCCGTAAAGTGCATAATTATTATTGTCACTTTTGCATACCCTCCTAATCCAGGGGCAAGAATTATTGTTTCGGCAATTCAACCAAACAATAGTTCAGCATCCCAAGTTACGAACTATCTGTTTTCCCTATCTCATTAAATAAAAAAAAAAGGCTTTTGCAAATCTTTGGATTTTCAACCTTAAAACATACAGATAATCATTGGTAATTTAGTCCTCAAAAGTCACCACTTGTTACCCAGCGTTGACAATCCACTGGACTCCGTATTGACTAGCAGTACAGCGATCAACTAGCTTCCTTCGCTTGCAGAAATAACTCCCACTAGGCTTCCTCCGATAGACAGTGAAGCAAATCCTAAACTTCATTAACAATTAATTGGACTCGGTTTGACTACTTGCAGTAACCCAACCAACTAAGATTTTCATTTATAGAAAAAATTGCCACTAGTGTTCCTCCAACAAAGAGTGAAGCACATACTCAAAAATTGTGTTTGGGCTGATAAATTCAGATTTCAGGATGCATTTAATCAAGGATGAACTAAAGAACTCGCGAATTTCAGATTGGTTTCTATTATAATCATTGACTGGATAACAGAGACGTGGTTAAGTAATTACATTACGTGGATTTTTAGGAGGAAAAAGAAAATTAGAGAAGGATAAAAGGATGCAAATGAGTGAATTTCATATTCATCATAAATAGTTTTATAATGCTTATTCTTTTTGGCTAACAATTTCAAATCATATTGGCTATAACTATGCAGCAAATGCAAGGATTCGAGATTCCACAGGACCAAAATCTTAGGCAAAAATGGAGTCTAAAATCTATCATTTGCGCAAGCAATTATGAATTTGTGTGAACAATAAATACCAAATAACTCAATTCACAAATAAATTTGCACAAATTATGAAATCCTGCCAGAAAAACAGAAATCCAATCTCCTAAATAATATCAAGAAACCTGAAACGTTTCGAATAACTTCCTGGTTCTTTCTTAGCTTTTTCACTTTTCTCCACAATCAGACGGTTGGGTGTCAAATCCTACCTATTTCCAACACTATGTGACCACATTTAAACAAACCCACCAATTTTCACTTTTGCCTTGGCCAGAAATGATTGCATCTATAGTTTCAATAAAATCCATCGAAATTAAAATTAATCAACAAAATAATTGAAATTTAATTCATTTATTACCAAAAAAAACGTCAGCGACGATTTGATTCATTTCTTTCCTTCTCAATTTGCTGCTTTTGCTTCTCGACAAGCTTATCAAGAGCCGACTGCACAGCATCCCGCCCTCCAATCAACAGCCGGGTAACAATTTCCGGATCCTTCTCGAACCGGGCCTCTTCGAACTCCTTTCTAGCATTCTCTCTCAATACATCGCGCCAGAGGACACCTCGAGAATCCAGCCACGTGAAGAAGCGGGAAGCTCGTATAATATCTCGATACAAGCTCAGCGCCTCGCGGCGATTGCTAGTGAGTCGCTGCCGAGTCAGCAATTCATTCTCTTCAGAGTCCTTTTTATCTTTTTTGACTAGGTGTCGGTCAAGGAGTTCCTCCACGGTGTCCGGGCCGTTGTGTATAAATTGACGGGGGAGGTGGTGTTGGAGTGATTGGGTGCGGCGGAGGTGATTTAATGCGGTGGCTATGGGTCGACATTTTTGGAGTTTTGTGGTCATTTTTATTTTTTCTTTAATTTACAGTTCCTGGCTTTCTTTAATACGGTTGACAAGTATTTCTTTAAAGTCGTGTTTATTTACACACCAAACGAAACACGTTATACGTGGACAAAAAGGGTGGGCATGCTTCCGCCGCATCGGAGATTTTACCTGCCTTCTCTTTCCATTCTCTGTGAAACATCGGATTTGGTATAAGGAAATTGAGCAATAAAGAAGCCTCCAATTCCAATGGCTCTCACCAAACTGAACTCGCGCTTAACGTTGTCTCACCATTCCATTTTTCCTCTCTCCAAACGCGCCCTAAAGCCCTATTCTACCTCCTCGGACGCACTCGACCTTCAAAACGAAGCCGACAGCGCCAACGCCAACGCCAACGCCAACGCCAACTTATCCCTGGTGGAAACTTTAATCGCCGATAAATACTATTCCTTAATCAAAGACCATTACCGGAAAAACCCTGATCCCTTAAACCCTAGCAATAACCCCTTAAACCCTAGTGTAACATTCCCTACACTTTCTTACGAGTTCTCCAAAATCTCCGTTGTCAATTCCCTTTCCCCTTCCTTAATCCGCTGTGTACTTGAGAAATGCTCCGCCCTCCGCCACGGTATTCCCTTTATTCAAGCACTTGCTTTCTTCAATTGGGCCACGTCACCATCGAATTTGTCTGAAATTTCACCTTCATTGGTGGAGGCCTACAACAAAATGATCGACCTTTGTGGAAAGGTGCGTCATTTTGATGTCTCCTGGTACTTTATTGATTTAATGAAATCGAAAAGTATAGAAATCCCAATTGAAACTTTCTCGATTTTGATTCGCCGTTATGTTCTTGCTGGGTTGGCTGCGGAGGCCATACATGCTTTTAATAGAATGGAGGATTATGGTTGCAAGCCTGATCGCAATGCGTTTTCTATAGTGATTGGTATATTGTGTAAGAAAAGAAGAGCGGTGGAAGCGCAAGCATTTTTTGATAGTTTGAAGGATAAGTTTGAGGTAGACATTGTGTTGTATACCAGTTTAGTGCACGGGTGGTGTCGGGCTGGGAATATTTCTGAGGCTGAGAGGGTGTTTCGGGAAATGAAGACTGCTGGTATTCAGCCCAACGTGTATACCTATACCATTGTGATCGATGCTTTGTGTAGATGTGGTCAAATTACAAGAGCACATGATGTTTTCTCAGAGATGATCGATGTGGGATGTGTACCAAACACAGTTACGTTTAACAATTTAATGCGGGTTCATGTAAAGGCTGGGAGGACTGAGAAAGTGTTGCAAGTGTATAATCAGATGAAGAGACTTTCGTGTGAGCCTGATGTGATCACGTATAACTTTTTGATAGATAGTCATTGTAAGGACAAGAATCGGGAGGAAGCAATTAAGGTGCTTAATACGATGGTTAGGAAAGGATATGAGACAAATCCCTCTAGTTTCAATCCAATTTTTAGGTGCATTGCAGAAGCCCAGGATGTGAATGCTGCACATCGATTATTTGCCAAGATGAAGGAGTTAAATTGTAAGCCAAATACTGTGACGTATAATATATTGCTCCGGATGTTTGCTGAGTCTAAATCAACGGATATGGTTATTAAAATTAAGAAAGAAATGGACTTGAGTGATGTTGAGCCTAATGTGAATACTTTCAGAATTCTGATTTCAGTGTACTGTAAAATGGGTCACTGGAACAATGCATACAAGTATCTCAAAGAGATGGTTGAGGAAAAGCGTTTGAGACCTGGTATGCCAGCCTGTAAAATGGTTTTGGAGCAGTTAAGGAAAGCAGGGCAGATAAAGAAGCACGAGGAATTGGTAGAAAAAATGGTGGGATTGGGGTTCATAACTCGTCCCTTGTAGGAATAGTGATCCTGTGTTGATCATATGGCTAATTTTGCTTTCGTTAATTCATCGTTAGAAATTCTATTCTTCGAATCTTGTGAGTTTTGCAGAAACCATTTGCTTTGAAACAGGAAATTGTAGTTCTGAAATTTTGTTAGCTCTGCCAATTGCCATTCCAGTTTTGGAATATCTTCATTGTAGTGCCAACAGATAACTGTTTCCATAATTCAAGTTATCAGAAACATAATGGTACTTCTCTTGGTAATTGAAGTTTTAATATTATATCAGGCATCATGGTTCGTGTCTATAATTATTTGGAATGCATGTCTTGAAACTTAATTGAAGATGTTTATAGTGACATGAAATCTATTTTTAAAATGTTTGCTAGTATTTCATCTTTATTTCAGTTTTCTTGCTTTGACATATTGGTGATGCCAATTCATCATGGCTTAGCTTCCCTACCTTGATTTATCCTTCCTTTGTTGCTGATCAGAGGGCACCGCCATTGCCAACCGACAACCATCACGCCAACCATCTTTTCTGATTATGTGAATATGCTTCAGAATGGCAAGCCTGCTAGGAACATGGATTGACCTCGAACATGGTCTAAGCCCATCTACAGACGGCCTCTGTTGCCAAATTGTGAACAGAAGATCAAATGTTTCGAATGCTCAAACCACTTAAATATTTCTTTTAACAGGTTACCCCTATTTTGACTGTTCAGTGAAACATTTTTATTATTTTATTCCGTCATTGCCGTGGATATGCATGTGAAGATTACTAAGAGAGTGAATTTTGAATTAGGAGAATGTTCTTGTGCTTATTTTCATAAATAAGACTAATTATTCTGTTGATATTTCTGCTGCATTTTGACCTGGGTTTCGTACAAGTTAATCCAGAAAGTGGGACTTTATGAGAATTCCTGCTGCTGGAATCACTGGGTAGCTTTTGGGAAATGAAAAGACGCTGTGTGAACTAAATTGTAAGTGCATTTCTGAATCTCCACATCCTGTGTGATATGAGCCTCACAATATTGAAATGTAAGCTCTAGGGACAATAAATCTTTTCTTCTTCTGGGCTTATATTTATGGTATAGAAGTCTTGGCTATTTTTTTTGGGAAATAAAAGTTCAGCAGTTCATTTTTAACTCAATAATTGGTACATCTCTGATCTGATGGATCCGTCTGAGGGTATGTAATATACTTCTCAGTAGGCAATAGACTATACGTTTGGATCTAATGGCTTTGTATGTTATATTAGGACCACGCAGTGAATCGAATGAATCTATAATATATTAAATATCACATCAAAGTGAGAATCATTTTTTGGACAATTTTAACCCTACTATAATTTAATTATTTCAATAGTACCTTACTTTTCGTTTCTCAATATATAATAAATACTACAAGATTCTTATCATGTATGAATCTCGTGTCATTAATTCTGAATTAATTAACATTCAAATTAATTTAGACTCAATGAATCTTGATTTGATAAATTTTGATTTACATGAATGTAGATTATTATAGATGAATTTATTCTTATTCATGTATCTAGAAATTTTAATAGGTGGTTAAATGCATGTATTAGATTAATTCTTATGTACCAAATGTAGTATGAAAATGTTGTTCATTTGTAGTTTTTCATCGTCACGAAAAATTTGAATCATAGAAGTTGGGTTTTGATAGTACAATTTTCTTTTCTTAAATTTTTATCCTAAATTTTACTTTCTTTATATCATTTGATAATCATCATACCCTACCTACAAGTCGATATCAAATACTCCCTCCGTCCCAATTATATAGGCTTGTTTAATTTTTCACACGGATTAAGAAATCTTCTCTAATATGTCATTGGAAAATTAATTTTTGCCAAAATCTTTCCTAATTTACCCCTATTTAATTTTCAGCGTGTAAAAGTAAATTACTGTTGAAATTAATAAAGAATTTGAAGAAGAAGAAATGAGAGTTGTTTCATGTTTCCAAGAAGTGGGAAATGTATGTATTTAGATAGTTTCAAGAAATTGGTACATTAAGTGGAGANAATTTACCCCTATTTAATTTTCAGCGTGTAAAAGTAAATTACTGTTGAAATTAATAAAGAATTTGAAGAAGAAGAAATGAGAGTTGTTTCATGTTTCCAAGAAGTGGGAAATGTATGTATTTAGATAGTTTCAAGAAATTGGTACATTAAGTGGAGAAAATTTAATAAGGGTATATTGGTAAAAGAACACAACAAAATATTCTATATTAGGAAACATGTCTATATATTTGGGACAAGAGAAAAACGAAACTCGGCCTATATAATTGGGACGGAGTGAGTATGGTTTTTACAATATTTATAAAGTATTTCAAAATAACGTGCAATGCAAGTTTAACTCGACTAATTGGCAAAAGGTTTAATTTGTCATTGATGTCACTTGTACATAGTAACAGACAGAAAAAAATAATAATAACAATAAAAAATAGGCCTGCATATAACTCTTTACATAGATTATCCCAAAATCTTGCATATAACTCTTTTTCCTATAGAATTCTGTGGACGTATTTGATTAATATCGACGGGCTTTAGTCTCTATAATCATTAATTTTCATGGATTAATCTTTGTTTAACGTTGTGAGCTTCGACCTGTTCACAACATGATTCAATCTTAGTGCACCTCAAAGATGAAAACAATGGCAAAGGACATCCTTTTCTTCATTTCTCATGCATTAATATAAAAGAAGTAAAGTTCGCGTGTATATACAACAAAGAACGAGGAAGAAAATCATCAGAGAACTCAAGCTTTGATGAACACCTCAACAGAAGTTTCATGAATGGGACTACTCAAAGCACAGGAAAAGCAAGATCAGCA
>CAIGRR010417276.1:0-10970 GCA_903798365.1 Fraxinus sp. 1973-6204
AATCAAGCAACCAAACAAAAATAATGTTTGAATGACTTCTTGATTACACAACACGTTGATCCATACCCGATGTTGAACGCCACAAGAACTAACTTGATAAGTTCACGGTGTTCAATCAATAACTCCAAATATTACAAAAGATGCTAAAAAGATTGTATTTTAGTCAAACTAGGAAACTAAAAAAAAACTGAAATTTTTTTGCCAACTTGTTCTTGGCATATTTCTGTGCGACTGCAAGCCCAAAGGTACCTTGTGCAAAATTTCATGATGATTGTACTCATGGGCGAAAATTCGACAATCGTGCTGAAATTTATGCCCATCCATGCTGCTCGTTTGCTGCTTGAACCGAGTTGATCCATTTGGTTTCGTCTTCCGAGCCCAACATGAAACTTGTACTTTGACATGTTTTCTTCAATCCCATGTGCCCCGTTTCTCGAGCATGCATTTGTATGGCTTTTATTAACCCCTTAAATACTCGAACTTGCCATTGACCACTCTTGTTAATCATCAAATTCCATGTAGCTTTCAGGCCATCCCGGANCGAGTTGATCCATTTGGTTTCGTCTTCCGAGCCCAACATGAAACTTGTACTTTGACATGTTTTCTTCAATCCCATGTGCCCCGTTTCTCGAGCATGCATTTGTATGGCTTTTATTAACCCCTTAAATACTCGAACTTGCCATTGACCACTCTTGTTAATCATCAAATTCCATGTAGCTTTCAGGCCATCCCGGATCATATCAAGAGCCTCATTGATGAGGCGTAACAATAGTCCCCTAAGTCCATGTATGAATATTCATATAATGTGTGGACTTTAAGGTCAGAGTATATGTGTCCCACTTTGTATTTTTGGATCAAAAAATCAGTCTGGTATGGGTAGGGACACTCAGTCAGTACAAAGTCTCCCAAGTCCATATATAATTATTCATATAAGCTATGGACTTAAAAATAATTAAAGAACTCAATGCCATGAATAAATCGAACAGTCATACCTCGATGAAGTTCGGATGTCAAGAGTGAGCTGTTAGGAATTGTTGAAGGCCATCACAAGGCTGAAATAAACTAAGGTGAGGCCCGACATTGAGGGAGATCCATTAGAAGCTGTTGAAGCCTATCGCAAGACTGAAATAAGCTAAGGAAAGGTCCTGACATTGAGGGCGAGCCATTAGAAGCTATTGAAGCCTATTAAAAGGCTGAAATAAGAAAATGTGAGGCCCTAATATTGAGGATGAGATGTTAGAAGTTGTTAAAGCCTATCATAAGGCTAAAATAAGCTAAAGCGATGTCTTGGCATTGAGGACGAGCCGTTAGAAGCTGTTGAAGCCTATCACAAAGCTAAAATAAGTTAAGGAGAGGCCCTGTTTTGGGGGCTAGCCGTTAGAAGTAGTTGAAGCCTATCATAAGACTGAAATAAGCTAAGGCGAGGTCCTAGCATTAAGAATGAATCGTTAGAAGCTATTAAAGCCTATCACAGGATTGAAATAAGCTAAAGTGAGGCCCTGGCATTGTAGGCAAGCCGTTATAAGCTGTTGAAGCCTATTACAAGGTTGAAATAAGCTAAGAAAAGGCACTGGCATTAAAGATGAGATGTTAGAATTTTTTGAAGCCTGTAACAGGACTAAAATACGCTAAGGCCCTTCCTAGCGTTGAGGGCAAGCCGTTACAAGCTGTTGAAGCCCATCATAAGGCTAAAATAATCGAAGGTATGGCCTTGGCATTTGAATGCTTGTAGTAGGGGTTCCGCTACGATATGACATTGATGAGATGTCAATGTTCTAAAGAGTGTAAAGCGTAGCTAGACGTGGAGGCGAAGCTTCAAACTTTGCACGTTTAAGCGAGCCTATGAGAGGTTTAGGCATAAAAAACGTTTTCTTATTTTTAAAATTATTTAAGATTTTTAACGACTTAATCATTAATAATTAACATAATACATACCAAACGTCTAAAATTATAAGATACTATATCTACTTAAAAATTCGTATCATTAGTCAATTATATAATTTTCACGTTTTTGAGATGCAATTATTAGAATAATTTTCATAGTTTCAATTTCAACTAGACAAATCCTACTAAATAAATTTATAGGAACTTCATACATGCTTTTGGTGTTTACAATAAATTAATGGGTCTCAAGATTATAATTGTATAATGTAGATAGCACTATGGCTTAAATCTTATTTAACTATTTAGATAAAGTCATTTTTATCTTTTGTGCAGATAAAATCATTTAAAAAACTTGAAATTAAAGTCAAATGAGTTTTATTTTTCAAAAAAAAAAAAGAAGCTAAAGTCAAATCAAAGACTTTTAAAAAAAATAAAAAACTAACAAAGAGCTTAAGGAAGACGAAAGAGATGAAGGAAAAAATTCAACCATTTAGGATTTAGAAAAAAAAGCGTCTAGGCGCGAAGCAAGGTGTTTTGCCCTAGATTCGAGCTTAGGCACCATCTAGATGAGCTTTTTTAGAACACTATGGGTTGCATGCACAATAATTTGAACCGTCGCGCCTTCCCAAAGAAAGATAGGCATGCATTTCTCACGCATTAAAGGCACGTGTTCCATGCATTAAATGCGCCATTGATCTTTTGTAGTAACTGTTCGAGCTGACACACCTAAAAGGTGCGTGTGGTACACGATCAAATCTGGAGCCTTAATTCAAAACTAAATGTGCGCCTTTTGGGATTCAACAATTCGGATTAGGATTTAATGTCAAACAATCCCAATCTAAAGTATGATTATTGAATGGCCAGGGTTCGATCTATTTGCCTATATAAGGACACCCTTTTCCATTTCATAAGCTTTTACATTGCAAATTCTCAAAAACTCTTCACAAACTCAGCAATTCCTTTGCAACTTTCGGCTATTCCTATTATTTTCTGGTGATTATCCTCATTCGACATATGTAGCGATTATTCATAAGTATCGCTATAGAAACAACTTTCTCTTAGGAGTTTTTTATGGTTTTCCACATTTTTAGACTTTTCTTAGCATTTATGGCCTCAACTTCTAGGAAACTCGACTTTAATAAAACATTATAACTTACTGACATTAGTGCCTTAGCTGTTGAGATGGAGTTGCCTGCTTTGATTCCTACTGAAAAGATCATGGAGGTCATGGGGGGTTATCATAGCGTCCGGATGATGTAGGAAAGACCCATTGACTATACTATTAGGTGGGGGACTTCATTATGGCCAACCTGTGTAATGGAGGACGAACTAATCAAATATAAAGAGATTTTTAGAATCCCCGCTACTATAGAGTTGTTCGTACCAACCCTTGAGGAATGAGCCTATTTTCCTAGGCACGTGTAGTTGTAATTAGCGAAGTGATTCTTTGTGGAGGTTTGAGATTGCATCTGCACCCATTCTTTAGGTACGTCCAGGCAATACAACTTTGTCCCCACCCAACTCCTTCCAAATGCTCAAAGCTAGTTACTAGGGGCCTTTCTTTTGTGGAAAATGGCCAATGGGGACGAAGAGATGCCTTATCACGCATTTCAAACCCTATTTTAGCCTCAAAATTATGCTATGGGTGAGGACTATAAGTGGTTTCATTGTATTAACACCGAGCTCGCATTCACCTTTCGTTTGGGACACTTCTTCTTCAATTAAGAATTGGAAATCTTCCTAGTTCTGGATTAGGGGTTGATGGCAGACAGTATAGGGCGATGTGGTGCCAAAAATTACTGTTCCATACCAAGAGTACAGTGAGTTCTACTTTACTAGTACATACGTACTTTCATATTATCTCTTTTGCTAACTTCATTTGTGTGCAGCTACAGTTAACCTATTCAATCTCGAACTAGAAGAGTGTACAGTGGTCAGACTCATCTACAGCCTTCCTATCGAGTAGAGGTAGTACATTAATGTTATTTCGAACCGCAACCTCTCTATCAACAAAAGAAGTCTTCAAAAGGTAGAGCCTATCGCATTTTGGCTTCGTTAATGCTATACATATTTTTCTTATTAATGCCTTTAATACAATTGCAAATTAGCACAAGAGGAAGGTGTATGCCAAGACGGACCTATTTGCCCTACAGTGTCTAGGCGAGGTAAAGAAGAATAAACCCCTGAGTACTAGCACTGCGGATTACAAGTTTCGAAGAGATGTTCTAGGCTGCATCTCTCATGAGAAGATAAAGGAGAAAATGAAGAAGCTCTTATGGAGAAGCCCACGAAGAAAAGGCGGTTATCTCCAAAAATACCGACCTACCTCTTCCTCCAACGGGGCAATTCACAATTGAGCAATTTAGGAAGAGGCCCTTGGCAGTGGAGCCACTACTGCTATTCAAATAATGGACCTAGAAGAGATCAAGGAGCAATAAGAGAGCCTCATGGAGAACCAAAAAGACAAGGAGCAGGCTAAGGAAGTAGTCCTCGAGGGGAAAGGCTTGGAGCTTCTTGGGGGGTCTAGTAGATGAACTGGACCCTTCATGTTTTGAAATGATTCCTGTTGAAATCCAACTGGCTTCATTACTCCAAGTAATGGACTAAAAAGTACTCCAATTATATGGAGACCTACAACTCGGTAGATATGATAGAGGTGGGCCTTGCTCTTCAAGCTCACTCAATGGGCTTCTTCTTAAGTTCCCAAATGGAGCTGAGGTGCTTTCAAACCTCCAATCAAGAAAACTTACAAAGGGAGGATGTGGCGACAAGGAGGTTAAAAGCTGCTAGTTGAGGCCTCCAAAGTAAATGAAGTGATTGAAGGGGCCGAGTTAAAGCTCGCAAAGGCAAAGTCTAGGATGGCCTTCCTTAACACCGAAAATGAGGAATTTGAGAATGAAGTGCACCTCTCTAAATCTGAAGTCCACCTTACAAATCGTGTTTAAAAATTTGATAACCTCCAAAGGATCACCTCATCTTCTTTGAAGGTAGCCAACAAGGAAAAGATAGAGCGGAGATCCTAAGTTGAGGTTTTGAGGTTCCTAGTCTGAAGCAACAAGTGGCTGAAGTGAGGCATGTTGCAATCCATGAGTACAAGGCACACTTCCATGAAATAGAGGAGTAGACGGCCTTGGTGCTCACTAAAGGAGGGGTATACGAAGAGATATTGGAGAGGCTTGAAGCTACAAATCTTGAAGTGGACCTTATGGCCCTGAAGGAGAAGTTTTTTCCAGAAATCCTTGCCACTCTTGCCTAAGAGGCGGACTCCGTCAAAGAGCTTGAAGAAAAAGACGAAGAAACGAAACCAGATACTAAGGGATGGGCGCTTCCTTTTTCACTTTTAAATGTAAAAACGAGGCACATCGCCTCTCTTATAAAGTCATTTTAAGAATGAAGTTTTGTTTTGATCAACTTTGTTGTTTTCTTTTCGCATATTTATACAAGTGTTCAATAATCCATGGATCATGCTATGACTTTTCATCTAGGTTTTCAATCATGTAAGTCCCGGGGCATAATTCTTCCAAGATGTAATAGGGACCGTCCAAGTTAGGGCCAAAGGTTCTCACACCTGGTTCCTTCAAGGAGACCAGTACCCTTTTTGATATGAGATCGCCTCATCGAAATGACTTCATCTTCTTCACTTTAGCGTTGTCGTAGTGGGTCTTTTTCTCTGCTAGAGGCGAGCTTAATCTGTGAGTCATCTCTCTTCTCACCAAAGAAGTCGAGCTTACTCTTTCTCAAAACATCATTTAATATTTCATTAAAGTGCAAATGATGACGTAAAGGAAAACCTACCTCTACTAGGCTCATTGCTTCGGCTTCATAGGCCACAAAAATCTAGTGGTAGTTCTATTGTAGGTTCGGATAGCACATAATACCTGGGGAAGCTTATCAACTAAGGACACTTTTGAAGCGTCAAGCTTCATTTTAAAGTATACTTGATTGGCTTATTGAGCCCCTCCACTTAGCCATTTGCCTAGGATGATGAGGCTTTAAGAAATATTTCTTGATGCCCAGCTCATCGCATTGGTCGTTGACCCTCTTGTTATCCTTCATTATTTGATACAATCAAATGGAAAATTCCAAACCGACAGATGGTATTTTTTCAAATGAATTTAGATGTGTTGGCTTCAGTTATTTTAGCTAGTGGTTCGACCTTGACCTATTTAGTGAAATAGTCAATGACGATAATCGCATGACGACACTACTTCTCTCTTTAGGCAGGGGCCAAATAAGATCAATTTACTACTTGGTGAAGGGCCATGGGCTAAATACTACAATGAGTTCTTGAGTGCGTTGTCTCTGAATGTTGGAGAAGCGATGATATTTATCACACTTCTTCATAAAATCTATTGCATCTTTTTTCAAAGTGGGCTAGTAGTACCCTTGCCTGAGGAATTTTCATGCCAATACAGGCCTCCTAGAGTGGTTGTTGCACACTTCTTCATGGATTTCTCTTAGTATATAGTTCACGTCTCCACTCCACCTCTAGTACACCATAACAAGGACGGGAAATACCCACTCTTGTAGAGCAGGTCGTCCTACAAGATGAAGTGGGTAGCCCTCCTCCATAGTTTATGTGCCTCTTTTTTGTTATCTGGCAGAGCTTAGTCTTTGAGGTAGGCGATGATGGGTTGCATCTGGGGGTACTTTCGATCCACATCAATTCTTCTTTCTTTGATGAAGACAAGCTAGATATATGCTCGATGGGTACCATTTTGAGTAGTTCAGAATCTTTGCTATTGTCCAATTTGGATAAGGCATCATCAATAGTATTTTCTAATCGCGAGATCTGTATCAGCTTGAATTTTTCAAATGATGGAATGAGGTCCATTATGAGATTGAGGTATGCAGCCATACCTTTGTCCCTTGTAGTAAAATTGTTGACTTAGCTCACCATCAATTGAGAATCACTACTTATACATAGCCTTTTAACTTGCATTTCCTTAGCTAATCCAAGGATAGCTAGGAGAGCTTCATATTCAACAATATTATTGGAGTCCTTGAAATCGAACATTGCTGCACAATTGATCTTGTGGCATTCAGGTCTGACTAAGACCACTCTTGCTCGAGCACTCATTTCTCTAGAAAAACCATCCACAAAAAGGTTCCATATAGGAGGCTCGATGAGCTCCATTGTCTCATTTATTTCAAGGGCATTAGCAAATTCAACTATAAAATCTACTAGGGCTTGACCCTTGATTAAAATTTTGTCTTTAAATACAGGATTGAACTCAATGAGTTCTACAGCCCATTTCGTTAACCTTCTAGAAGCTTAGGTCTTTGAAGCACCTGCTTAAGGGGGTAGTTTGTGAATACATGTATAATGTGGGCTTGTAAATACACCCTTAACTTTTTTGATGCCCTCACAAGGTAGAGAGCCAATTTTTGGGTAGCGGGTCTTCACTTGCAATAAAACTTTACTCACATGATAAATAGGTAATTGGTGGCTACCCTATTTGTGACAAGGACTGAACCCATGGCTTTTCCTGATACAACTAAATAAATTAAGAGGAATTTATCAATATTTGGCTTGGAGAGGAGGGGGCGTATCCCAAGATCTTTTTCAGCCCTTGGAAGGCCTATTCGTACTCCTCATTCCACTAAAACTTCTTCCCTTCTTTGAGAACTTTAAAGAAGGGAAGGCACCTATCTGTGGCCTTTAAGACAAAGTGGCTGAGAACCGATATGTGTCCAATGAGGCTTTGAACTTCCTTAGGCTTCTGTAGGGATTTCATGTCCATCAAAGCTTTGATCTTTTTGGGGTTGGCTTATATTCCTCTTTGATTGATCATGTAACCTAAAAAAAATTTCGGAGGCGACACCAAATGTGTACTTGAGGGGGTTCAATCTCATTCTATAGGTTCGTAAAACCTGGAAAGTTTTGTCAAGGTTTTTGACACGATTTTTAGTCTTTAGTTTCTTAACCAGTATATCATCAACATAGACCTTCATTGTTTTGCCAATTAGGTAGGCAAACATCTTGTTGATAAGCCTCTAATGAGTGGCTCGAGCATTCTTTAGCCCAAATGATGTAACGTCCCAAAATTTATTGACTTGAATTTTAAGGTGTTACTGATATCATTTCATAATCATACTTGAAGCAAAAATATTAAATTTAAAATTTAAAACCTCAATTTATTTGAACCTTCATATACTGAATTAAATAAATATAGAGTCATGAAATTGAAAACATTTAATAGAAATAAAGAAAAACACAAAATATCATAACAAAATTTATTTTTTAATGTTTTCCTAACTAGCACCAGATAGGAGACCTACTGGCGATAAGTGGCTTCTCTGATAAAACCGATGGCTATGAACTTTTTAACCTCTTCCTTCAAGTTCTCATATCTTTCTTTGTTGAGGGCTCTTTTCTTTTGTCTATGCGGGGCAAATATAGGATCGATCTTAAGGTGATGGCAACTAACCTTTGGGTTGATGCCTACCATATCCTCATGCTTCCATGCAAATAAGTCTAAATTCTTGCAAAGAAATAGTTTGAGCTTCTTCTTAGTCTCGATAAGTAGATCTTTGCCCACTTGTAGTATTTTGTTGGGATCCTGTGGGTCTAGGAACCTTTCCAATTCTCCTACCGTTACCATTTGAGAGTCAGACTCCATAATCCTAAGGTCCAATTCATCACAGAGGCCCCCTTTTTTCACGGGTCATCCCTTGTTCAGGGACTTTTCATTTATGATGAAATGTCCTTTTTTGAAAGGTACTACTTCCTCCTTCAGGGACATCTATCATCATTACCCTTTATTCAAGGGGTCATCCATTCTCCAAGGCTTCTATCATGTCAACGTCTTCCCCTTATTTAGTGGTATGCCCTTCTTTAGGGGTATCGAGTATTGTAGTGTCGAATAGGACCATGTTTACACCATGGGGGTTCGATCTTTTGTAGAAAGTTTAGGTAACACTCTCTAGCCCCCAATGATAATGCCATGTTCAGTGTGGAACTTCATGATCATGTGATGGATGGATGTAACAGCCTAAAGTTCTTTTCAGGGTAGGTCTTCCTAGTACTCTGTGATAGGTGGACCGATTATCGACTATAAGGAACTCCATGAAATGGTGAACCACTAACAGAGGTATGCCCATCTCCACCGCCAAAGTTATCTTACCCATGCGGATGATACTATCTCCTATGAACCCATATACTCGTGATATCATAGGGATGATCTCATGATCTATAGTCATTTTTTCGAATGTGGCTCCAAATAAGATGTTGACTAGCTTCCATTATCCACTAACATGCATTTAAATCCATTGCAATCCACTACGGCCCTTACTACCAAGGTAACTTAGTAGGGGTAAATGCAGAACAACTGTGTCTTCTTGGATGAAGATGATGGGAAGAGCATCTCTAGAATCTCTAGGATGGCTGTTGACTATGAGGCTTATCATTAGAGGGTCTTTCACCTCTATTATAATGTCTTTGGGAATTTCTTGTTTCACCTCGAACATACAGGCCTCCAAAGATGGTGTTTAACTCCCGTATAGGCTCATACAGGCCTCATTCCTTGCAGGTCTACACAGGGACGTATCCCTTCTTAGGATGTAATCACTTCTGGAGTGGTATGGTAAGGAGGGGCAATCCCTAGTATTATGTTGGGAATTTTGGTGATAAGAATAGGGCATATTTCTTCGATCATTCATTCTTTCTCTATATCTGGAATGATGTGATTGCCTCAGGGCTACTGGCGTGATATTTTCATAGGATAAAGCTGGTACGGTATTTAGTGTGACAGATACAAGGGCTTGGCCACATGTTTGTGCCACTGCATGCCCAACTGGTTCCATTAGTGATCTACCAAGTGAAAAGTGAGGTCTCTTTTCCTTTGCCTTTGTGTAGGTGGGAGTCTCATGGCTGCCCTATTGCAATGATGAATAATTCTTCATTGACAATGTTGTGGCTTATTATTTCTAATAGTTGATCATAGGTACATAGGTTGACATTCAACGCATCTTTTCAAAAGAAAGCATTCATGTTGAGTCCTCTTCTTAGGGCCGTTAGTACTTCTTTATTAGAGACTTGTACACAATAAGTCATTCTAGCAGTAAAGTGTGATAAGAAGATTTTCAGGGTCTCATTGGGTTGTTGTCTCTTATCCTGGAGGTGTGGATGGGAGTTTATCCCTCTTTACTGGCTACATATGACTTCAAGAATGCCTTTTTAAGATCTGGCCAACTTCTGATACTTTCATTTGCTCTACTCAGGGTAAGTAGAAGGCTCTATATTTCACTACGACAATGCTCCTCTTAGACTCATACGAGTCTTATAGTTGTTGAAGAGCTTTGCAAGGTTACCATTTCAATCATTTTTATGGATCCTTGGAGGTAAAAAGTGGTTGGGTACCGAGACATCTCTTAAGGGCTGGGAGAATGGTAAATTGTAATCATCATCTAGGTCACATGACATTTGGGGTCCATCTGAATCATCCTCCTCCTCAACTTGATAATGAAGAGGCGATTAGGATGGGCTTGTTTGGTTTCTATCATTTTGTACACCTCTCATATCTCTAGATAGAAAGGGCTTGAATTTGGCCTTGCATATACTTATGCGGCCTATACACATGAAGGGCATGAGATCTATTTTTATGCTCCGGAAGTGGTTGAGGTGACCTATTCCTAGGTCTTTGTGAAGAGATAATCCAATCAAATGCGTTGGCTGATCATTGAGGCCTTTGTTCATATTTAGGAGAAAAACTGAACTGGGTTTCCCTGGGTATAGTTTGTTGAAATATCTATACTCACCTCTCTTTCCATGGGGTTTCTATCCCTAAAGTGGCAATGGGAAGATGCATTGACTTTTCACTTCATCTTTCCTTTTGAGGAAAATTGTCCTCTTGGAGTATAGGTGGGGGTGCCAATAGCCAGCTTGATTCTGCATGGGCTTCAAGAGTTTTTGCATGATAACATTTTTTTTAGTAATATTTGATAAGTGTGTTTTACGCACTTATTTATACTACAAAACATGGACTATTGTCGATAGATATGTTGAAATATGGCTTAATTCGATATAATTTGTGTTTGTAGGATTATATTGATGGATGGAATAAAAAGTGTGCGAAAATGAGCGA
>CAIGRR010417293.1:0-10512 GCA_903798365.1 Fraxinus sp. 1973-6204
CAGACATTCTTCAATAAAATAATATTTTTCATCACATCAATAACTTTTCCTTCTTTTTCAACCACACATTCTCCATCAAAAAATAATGTGGCTCAAACACACCTTTACAAGTCTAACAATGATGAATAATATCATTCTTTTACCCTCAATAAACGATACTCCTTTTCATGCTCGATGCAAGATCACCTCGAATGCTAATGTATATTGAAAATATTATTCTATTAATTAAAATAAATGAAATTACACAGTATCAAGATGACCATTGTAGAGAAAATTGAATTAAATTTTTGTTTACTCGAGTCGAGGCCCTAATTTTTTGGCGCCAATTCTCTTTTCATCTCTCAAATAAATTGAAACCCTTCCCACTCTCTCACTCCCACTCCACGCGAAAAAATGCAGAGACAGAAATCCATCCTCTCATTTCTAAAGAGACCCGGGCCGGAGGACAAAAACTCCGGCGGAGTCGAACCGGAAGGCCGGCCTCCCTACTCTTTTCAGGGAAAAAAGCCTAATCAAAACGCCGTCGTACTAAATAAAGCTAGAGATGTCTCGGATGAAGAAATAAGAGGAACAGAGACTCCACCGGAGAAGTTGCCACGTCAGATCTTCGCCATTAATGACGGCGAAAGCACCACCCCCAACAGGTCTTCTCTCTTCTCAAGCATTAAGCACAAGTTCATGAAACCCGATACCAGAGAAAAACCTTCCGCTGACAGGTAGTCTCTATTTTATTATTTTTAAAGATTTTTGAGAAGAAATTATGAAAAAATACAGGGAATTCTTTTGAGAAAAAGAAAATATTCCGATCTTTTAGGAATGGAATACTTTAATAGAACCCAAACGTGCTATGTCGATTTGGAAAATGATGTTTCTAGAGCCGTGCAAACGACGAGCAAAAAGCATAGTTGCTTATGCTAATTATTTTGGAATTATGAGTAGGCTTATTTACTTTGAAATAAAACTTGTGATGATTTTTTTTGGAATGATATATTGTGATAGGACCAATCAACCGAAGTTATGCAATGTAGATTTTATATGACGATTGATGTTTCCAGAGAAGTGCAAGCTACGAGCAAAAAACATGGTTTTAGTAACTTTATGCTTCAAGCGACTGGCATCCTACAGATTACTTTAATCTAGTATTCAATATAGAGGTCAAGAAATTTATTATTTGTTGTATGATAATTTTAGTGGTCTTACTTCGTACTATGGGTCAACATTGAATTACAGTAGTGAAACTGTCTATTGCATTACAGACTTGAGGAAAATTAGCAACCTTATTGCATAATTTGATGCGAGGAAAAGTACTAACCTTATTGCATAATTTTCATCAAATCATTTGAGATTTAATGTTTGCTTAGCTAGTGATGATTTACATTTTACAGGCAATTGGTAAAATATAGTTATATTAAACATTTTATGTGCTCAGATAAATATGCTAGCGTTTACCTCTGTGTAAAGTGAAATGTATAGTATATGGTTAATTTATTGGATTCATTTAGCAAAGATTAACTTCTACAACTGCATTTTTCCTAGTAGTTTCCATGAGTGGAAATATTTGACTATATCTGGTTGAAGATTCCTTCTAACAAATATTCATTGCTTGCTTTAAATTTATAGTAATTCCCTAGCTAGACAAAATGCATATAATTCCAGCATGGACATGCTTGTAATGAAGTGTTTTCATTTCCCACTTCCCTTTGCAGGTTCCATGTGAATGATACTTCTTCTGGCGCCTTCTCCCTTCCAATAAAACATGCTGTACCTGAAGAACTGGCCAATGAATGTTTATTTCCTAAGCATCTCAGCAAGAAAAATGTTCACAATGCCAATGAAACCGTGTATAATGAAGGGGACAAAGAGTGCCCCTTCCTAATAAATATTGATGATGTTTCTAGGCCAGTCACACCGGGCATGGCACCTCTTGTCCCTCGTTTAAAGAGAGTCCAGGAGGACACTTGTAATTTCAAGGACAGAAGTGACTGTTTATTACCGGATGCTAGGAAAAGAACAAAACTTAGTCAGCTGTCCAATAAGGCAAATAAAGTTAACGAACACCTCTCTGAAATAAATAGCAAGTTTGAATGGCTTCATCCTTCTCAAATCAGAGATGCCAACAAACGAAAGCCAGACAATCCTCTTTATGACAAGAAGACGCTTTACATTCCTCCCGACGATTTGAAAAAGATGTCAGCATCTCAGAAGCAGTATTGGGATGTCAAACGTCAGTATATGGATGTGGTCCTCTTCTTTAAAGTGGTCAGTTTATTGAGGCCTCTGGTTTAACATTCTATAATAGTGAGGATGGAGATTATAAATTGAATTCTGTGCTTGATCTTTCAATGATTTAGGATAGTTAAGTAGAGACTAATAAAAGGAGCATGTCAGCCCTAGTTTTTTTATATTGGCAACATGTTAAGGTTCAAGTTCATTGATGACAAATTTATGAATTGATATCTGTGAGAAGTCATACGCCATTTTATTTCTTTTTAGCCTTATGTTGACATATCATATTTTCATAACAAAATTTGTGCTTGAAATTTGGATGTAGTGGGGAAGATCATTTTTTTAGAATAAAGAAAAGATACAAAAGTAATTTAACTGACATGGAGCCCAGTTTTGTCACGATTGTCTTTCTTCTCTTTCTTCTTTTTAAGTAGTTGATTTGATGTTATCTATTGATGTTATATGGCATGTTCAGTTATCTATCAAAAAGAAGGCATTTTTTCTTCTCTGTTTAACTACATGTTATATTACTTCTTCACATTATGATTCACTTTCATGCAGGGAAAATTTTATGAGCTCTATGAATTAGATGCTGAAATTGGTCACAAGGAACTTGATTGGAAAATGACACAAAGTGGCGTGGGAAAATGTCGACAGGTAACCTTAAATTCAGTTACAGGTGCACTTGTTTCTGCAAGTGATCTCTTATACTTTTTTAATATCTGCCCAGGTCGGCATATCTGAGAGTGGGATTGACGAAGCTGTTCAGAAGTTGATAGCTCGTGGGTATGAGAATTGTTTTTAGTCCAATTTAATTGTTTAAAATGAAACCCCCTATCAACTCACTTAATGAAGAGAATGTGGTTTGAAATATGTTACTTGTTAATTTTCTTGCAATTCCTCTTTCTTGATAAGCAAGGTCATCATTTGTTTATTTTTGGTTACATGGTTTATCAAAGAGACATAATTCACTTGCTGATTTATGAAGAAATTTCCTCCACTGGACACCATTAGAGTGAGAAAATAATTATGTCCACTACTTTTTGGTTAGTAAATAATGTCAATGTTTTCGAATTTTTTTATAGATATTCCCTTCTCTCTTAAAATTGTTACCAACTTCTCCCCACTCTTTTTTCCATGAACTTGGAACCATATAGGGACTAGGCATTCTGTCTAACTAGGCAAACTTGACGAGAATGCTGGTCCATTCAGACACTCTCTCTTCCTCTTTGCTCTAATCTCGAACCATCTAGCATTTTCGTCAAACAAGGCAGAGTTGACTAGAGTTTCTACTATGTCTAGACACTGTAGTCTACCTCGTCATTTTGCTTAGAATGACTAGAGGACAATTTAGTAAAGGTACTACAGTCATTTTGCATGATCGAATGGATGTATTAGATAAAATTTGGCGGGAGACAAATTTCATTTTGTGCCTTAAAACGTTATTGGTCAGAAAAATTTCCCTTTATTTATTTTCATAAACAAGATTAGTTTTTATTTGATCATCATTATTCTTTTCTTAGGCTAATTTGTACAATAATTCGTTTATTACATTTTCTGGAGTTGTTTAATTTTCTATTATGTGTGATGAAGCTTTGGTACCTTTTCATATTTTTACTGTAAGGTACAAGGTTGGGCGGATGGAACAACTAGAAACATCTGGACAGGCAAAATCCAGAGGTGCTACTGCTGTAAGTTTGATGAACTTCTTAATTGTACCTATTCTGTCAACCATTGCACGATTTTCTGGTGTGGTGTTCTTAAGGGGCGATCCCTCCTTTTATATTTACGTTCCACAAACTAAGTGATAGATGTTGCATTAGGACCTGTTCTTATCAGCTATTCGGAATACGACAAAAGAGCAATCATAGTCATAGTAACCGATAAAGCCATAAGTTGTGCATTTTCCATTTGAGTAGTCTTTGAACCCCAATAAGAAAGAAAAAGAGTGTTGGGTAAGGGTGGGGTACACGTTATGCTATCTACATTCAATGTGATCTTTCCCCTCTGAATTCCTCTTAATTTCGGTGTACCATGTATTAAGAACACTATGAGAAATAGCCATCCTATAAAATGATAAGCAACATTGGTTTTCTCAGGTCATTCAAAGGAAGTTGGTTCACGTACTAACACCATCAACTACTGAGAATAATATTGGACCAGATGCAGTTCATCTTCTAGCCATAAAGGAGGTTAATATAATGTTCTTGCTGATTGACTTTTCTACGATTTTCTAATTCTTTATGAAATTCAGTAGTACTGAATCTTGTATTTTTTCTGCATGCAAGAAACATTTATATTCACATTACTGCAAAAAACCAGGGAACTAATTGAGCTATGTTTCTATTATTTCTGCACATAGGAGGGCCATTTGCTGGAGAATGGATCAACAGTATTTGGTTTTGCATTCGTGGATTGTGCTGCTTTAAAATTCTCCGTTGGTTCCATCAGCGATGATGCATCCTGTTCAGCTTTGGGGGCTTTGTTAATGCAAGTATGCTTTTTTATTCTAAAATTTTTGTTCGAGTTACTCATTGACATAGGTTTTTTTATTATGTAGTGCATCTTATACTCTCTTTGGTTCTGTTATTAGGTGTCACCAAGGGAAATTATATATGAAACAAGAGGTAATAGATTTACGTGTTAAATATTTTTATTGTTGTCAGAAAATCAATCTGAAGCTTTTGCTTATCATAGCCTTCTTAATTCTTACTACAGGGCTGTCCAAAGAAGGTCAGAAAGCACTTAAAAAGTACACAGTAGCCGGTGAGGATATTGGATTCCATTTAATTTTTGAAAATATGAGATCTTTCTATTGCTTATTGTTTTATAAAGTTTTTATGTTAAATTTCCAGGTTGCTCTCATTTTTCTTGTCTTGAAACGTTATCCTTGTAATATAATTTGTATTAGCTGATGCTTTATGTGTAATAATCATGGCGAAGATGTGAATCACTTCCTTTTACATTGTAAGGACTAATGAAACTTCAGATCTGTGGAATATTATTTTCTTTGTTTGGAGTACTAAATCCGAAAAGCTTTCTAGCTGTTGGCAACTCAGGGGATCCTCGGGTATTGGAAGCAGTGCATGAAAGCATCATCACTCTCTGGCATGGGTTATAAGTAGGGGGAGAGAGGGTTTTTTGAGGGGGTAGAGAACAAAAATAAGAAGTAATGATTTTACTTTTCTTTTTGTCTCCTTGAAATCTATTTCATCATTTGTTTTGAATTCCTTTTTTTTTTTTTTAAATTTTTCTTTCTCTAGTTTAGTGAACAAATGACAATATAATCTTATAGATGGGGTTTACCATTTCTCTTTTTACTATATACTGGATTTATGATGGAAAGGAGTTTGGCGTGTTCTCACAGCCACATTATTCTTAGTTTGATTGAAAGCCAATGTTTTAGATGATATTTCATATTCACCATTGAGATGATAAAGCTTAAAAATGTCAGCTTGAAAGATGAAGACTGTTGATTTAATATGTACTTTAGAAGTCCCCATGTCACTGGTTATATCAGATGCTTACAAGCAAGCTATTCAATCTGATTGGCCATTCTATGAGTATGAGATAGTTAGCCTTTGCTCTTTGCTTTTCTTCTAATACAGTCCGTGAAAAGGAGATGTTTGTGGGGGGGAAACTTGTTTCTATCCTTTTTCTTAGAAAAGCTGTAAATTCGTTCACACTGTCATTCTCCTTGTTGGAACAAGGAAGTCATATTTTTGAGTAAACATAGCAGAATTTAGTCTCTTGATGGTAAATTTTGTTCAACTTCTGTCATGCTTTTGCTATCCAATCATTCAGGTCTCTGTCTCAATGTTGAACCATAATTATTTATTTATAAGAAAAAGACAAGGAATTGTCAGGATATAGGAACTTGTTAACCATAGGATGACAAATTTTTTTTTTTTTGGATTGTTCTACTAGTAGGATCAACTCTGTCGGAATTGAGTCCTGCTCAGCCTGGTCACGATTTTGGTGAGGTCTTGGAAGTTAGAAATCTCATTCAGTCAAAAGGATACTTCAGAGGATCTTACATTAGGTGGGATCATGTACTTGATGGAGTTATGCATGGCGATCTTGTATTATGCGCCCTTGGTGGACTTATAAATCATTTATCCCGATTTAAGGTAAACCCACACATTTCTATTTGCAACATTTATCAAGATTTCTAATATTAATCTCTATCATGCTCATACCTCGTGGCTATACATACCTTGGTCTCGAGCAGTTAGATGACGCCCTCCGTAATGGTGATATTATACCATATGAAGTCTACAGGGGTTGCCTTAGAATGGACGGCCAGACGCTAGTCAATCTTGAGATTTTCAATAATAATGCTGATGGTGGCCCATCAGGCATGTAACTATATCTCTTTTTGTCAGTTTTTATCTTATCTTTTTTCCTGAGTTTCCTGTTGTGCTTTATGTTTTCCTATTATAAAAGTGAAATTTGTGAGGATGTAGGCACTTTGTACAAATATCTTGATAATTGCATGACATCATCTGGAAAGCGGCTCTTAAGGAACTGGATATGTCATCCTCTCAATGATGTTGAAAAAATAAACAGTAGACTTGAGGTAGTTGAGGAGCTGATGTCACAATCAGAAATTATGTTACTCCTTGCTCAATCTCTTCGCAAGCTTCCAGATTTGGAAAGGTTAATTGGGCGTGCAAAGTCCAGCATGCACTCTTCTGCTTTATTATCGTTGCCCTTGATAGGCAGCAAAGTATTGAAACAGCGAGTGAGTACTTCTATAATTTATTTCATAATATATGCACAATAGTATTTACTGTTGTTGATCATCAGTAGCTGCTTTCTCTTTGCTGTTGGTTGAAAAAGTATTAGCCTCTTCTGATATTTATTTAACTGCTGCACAGCTTGAAATATTATTGAATCTATTCTTTGTGGCTACAGGTAAAGGTGTTTGGATTGCTAGTTAAAGGCCTACGAATTGGGATGGAACTGTTGATGCTTTTGCAAAAGGAAGGAATTATGGCCTCTTCATTGTCAAAAGTTGTATGCCTTCCTATTCTAAGTGGAAGTGATGGGCTCGATAAATTCCTTACCCAATTTGAGGCAGCTATAGATAGCGACTTCCCTAATTATCAGGTTTGATTTATTTTTAATTGTTTGGTTCAAGAATTTCAGAGGTTAATGGGTTATAACTGAAGATCGAAGGTATTTAGTAATATGTAATGCAGAGATCTTTCTTGGTTGGTTAAAGTGTGTATTCCTCTATAATACAATCATATTCACTTTTCATATCATGGCGTCACATCATGGAAAGTGTATTTCTAACCAACTTTAATGAAGCATATAGTTGTATGGTCTGTCCAAAAAATCCTGTTTCAAGTGATTCTTCTACATAAAACAATATGAGTTCTTTCTCATTTTCCCTCCTAGAAAATAAATATTTTTATATCATCCCAATAGATCTTAGGGAAATAGTTTCGATTCCATTAATTCAATTTTCTCGATAATTAACATTAACTATGAGGAAGATCTTGTTTACTTTATATTTAGCCCTCGAGTGCTGCAGAATAATATGGATTAATGCAATTGATTTCTTATTCTTGTTGTGGACAGAACCATGATGTCACAGACTCAGAGTCAGAAACATTAGTAATTCTGATGGATATATTTATGGAGAAGGCCACCCAGTGGTCTCAAGTCATACATGCCCTGAACTGTATTGATGTACTAAGATCTTTTGCAGTCACCGCAATTTCTTCATGTGGAGCTATGTGTAAACCTATGATTTTGCCTCATTCTAAGTCCACAAATTTGTGTGAAGAAACCACAGGCCCTATACTTAAAATGAAAGGGCTTTGGCATCCTTACACCCTTGGTCAGTATGGGGGATTACCTGTGTCCAATGATATCCATCTTGGAGGTCACAGAAATGATTACGTTCCTTGCACATTGCTTTTGACTGGGCCAAATATGGGTGGAAAGTCAACCCTTTTACGTGCTACTTGTCTTGCTGTAATAATGGCTCAGGTTCTCTTCATTATATTTTCTAGCTGTTGTATTCTCACATTTTATTGTTTCCCTGGGTTCTGAATTTAACTTGTCTTGGTTGTATGGACCTTATGTGCTGCAGCTAGGATGTTATGTGCCTTGTGAAATTTGTGTTCTTTCACTCGTAGACACCATATTTACTCGGCTTGGTGCCACTGATCGAATCATGACAGGCGAGAGTAAGTTTTTTCATCATATTAGATTTATGTGAGTTTAACATGGGAAAGTTCCAAAAAATCCTAAAGTATATTCGAGTTTCATCAACATATTTCTTTACAACAAAGTCTAAACCTTGAAATAAAGAAATGACGTAAACCTAAGTGACTTGAAAAAGGTGTACAGGGAGTGCATGATTCCCATTTTGTTCTTGTGACATCATATTCGGAAGAATATAGCTGGATAAAAGTGAGTAAAATCATCATGGCTGAGAAATGTCAGATTTGTGCATCTTGTTGTAATCCTGGTGGCTGTTATTGATTATTTGCATGTTCAGCACTGCTAGAATCAAGAACCGTTGAGAATTATTCACATGCAATTTTTTACATGCAAGGATAGGCATTTAGCCACCTAGACAGACAGAAATTGTGTACACCTTGCTTCCATCTACTCATGTAGTATTATTCAATTAAAATGAGATTGTGAAAGATAGATTTGTGGTAAAGTGAGACACAATGAGTATACATCTCTGATTTTGTTAAGAATAAAAAGATGATTTCTTCACATTTATTATTTATTTTGAAGAGCATGACTCCTTCATTTTATTGAAAATTGGTTTGTGTTATATTAGATTTTCATAATATGTTAGGTGCAGATTCATTCTTTAGCTTTCTGTCTAACAACACACTATAGGCTATAAGCTTACTACATGTTGTTTTTACCTTTTCTTCATCATTATTGTCTTCACTATAGGCTTAAATTTCATCACTAATTTACTACACCAGAATGACACAATACAAAGAGTGACGTTTGCTTCCCACTTTTGCGACTTGTATGTTTAAAACATCTGTTTTCTGTAGGTACATTTCTGATTGAGTGCACAGAGACAGCATCGGTCTTGCAAAATGCTACGCAAAATTCCCTCGTTCTTCTCGATGAATTGGGTCGAGGAACCAGCACGTTCGATGGATATGCTATTGCATATGCTGTGAGATTTCGTTTCTTGATTTATCTGTTTGCTTACACTTTGTTTTCTTCGTTCTTAATTCCAAAGGTAAATATGTTTTTTTTCAGGTCGGGGCTAGGTTTTGTAGAATATATATATATATATTCCCCGCCCCCCCTCCTCCTCTTAGAAAGATATGAATTGCTAATAATAGTATTGGAAATATTCACGCATATCAGTTTAAAAGCGATGGCAGTTCATGGGGGGGAATGTGAATGACTATGGAGAATTTGATGCTGTAAATAATCTGCACTATTTATTGTAGACACTGAACTTGGTGCATTTTGGTCAGGTACTGCGGCATCTAATTGAGAAGGTGAATTGCCGATTACTGTTTGCTACACACTATCACCTTCTCACTAAGGAGTTTGGTACTCATCCTCGGGTTGCAATGCAACATATGGCAACTTCTTTGATACCAAAATCTGAAATGTCTTCTGGAGTCGAGCAGGAGATAGTTTTCCTATATCGGCTAGCCTCTGGAGCATGCTCAGAAAGCTACGGGATGCAGGTAGCTCTTATGGCCGGGATTCCTCGACCGGTAGTCGAAGCAGCTTCAAAAGCTGGTCATGTTATGAAAAATAAGGTAAGAGAAAGTTTCAAGTCAAGTGAGGAAAGGGTAAAGTTCTCAACACTGCATGAAGAGTGGTTGAAGGCCCTTCTAACAATTGCAGAGTCAGGTGAGACTAATCTTGATAATGATGCTTTTGATTCATTATTTTGCATGTGGCATGAGCTGAAAACCTCTTATAAGTCACTTAATTGAAAAGGGCCTTGTTCTCTTTCTTATGATGAATGAAAACCCCATTTTTGTCCATGAACGGTGGGTTCTATCTTTGTATAAATGAAAACAAGTAATCTGATGTCAGATTTAAGTTTTTTATATCAATGGTAGACATAACATTCGACTTACTCTTGAATGAAATACAAGTAATTATTATCTCGAGGACATATTTGGCTATTCTTAAATAAAGTGGAAGTTACTTTTAAGTAAATCTTATTTATGACATTTAACCATTAAAAAAACATTTTTGTTTCAAGATTTACTTGAGCATGTTTGGCTAAGCTTAATTTCACATATAAAAAAAAAAAAAAAAAAA
>CAIGRR010417386.1:0-13864 GCA_903798365.1 Fraxinus sp. 1973-6204
GATTCTCCTTTATATTATGTGAGGATAGCTATGTGCAGATGATTGATTGCTTCTGTTTTTAATCAGTTATGTAGGGAATAATTAATAGCTTAAAAGAAATAGCTTATTATAGGTTGCCTTATTTTTAAACTTTTATGCATTTCATTTAGCATCTATAAAATGTACCTCTCACCAAAAAAACATTTCTTATAGGCTGCGAGTAGTTCCTCTGTTTGAAACTGTGAAGGACTTGAGAGAAGCTGGATCAGCGATAAGGAAACTGCTGTCAATTGATTGGTATCGGAACCACATTATAAAGAACCATAATGGACACCAAGAAGTAATTATGACTTCATGTTAACCCAGTATTTTAAGTTGTTTAACTCGAGTCCAGTTTTAAGCATTAGTTGTCAACAGGTGATGGTTGGATATTCAGACTCGGGCAAAGATGCTGGCCGCTTTACTGCTGCATGGGAACTTTATAAAGCTCAAGAAGATGTTGTGGCTGCATGCAATGAATATGGCATAAAAATTACTCTCTTCCATGGACGTGGAGGGAGTATTGGACGAGGTGGTGGTCCTACATATCTTGCCATTCAATCACAGCCGCCTGGTTCAGTTATGGTTAGTTTTAAGTTTGTAACTGGCCTTGAAACTCCTAGTCAATTTTTTGTTGATTGGTCTAAATTTTTGTTCTTTTGATGTTGCACTTTGCAATAAGTGGTATACTTACACAAAAGGTTTCTCCTGTCTGTTTTAGTATTTTACATCAGTTCATTGTGTTAAGATTTTATCACATTATATTCGCATGAACCAATAGGCGAAACAACAATACTTTGTGCTGGTCAAATTCATGACCTAGCTACATCCATGATAAAAGGTTATGCCAGGCGTGGAATTTTGTCTCTCTTAAGCTCATCTAATCATTTTAAACTGTCAAGAGCAAGAGAACAAAATTTAAAATGATCGCACTCAATTTTTTTTTTTTTTGGGGAAAAGAATAAACTGGTTTCTTCATATTTCATTTATATTTTTGATTCTTCTCATCCTTTTCTTTTGCTTCATATCAAATACACATTAAAATATTATATTTCCCAGATAATTGAGGCATACATAAATAATTTACTCTTTTCTCGTTGACTTCTAAGATGGAATCTCTTACCATCTCTGATGTTACCCAATTCAATTTTCTTTCTCATTTTTTGGATAAATAGACTTTGATTTGCATGTACTTAAGCTTGTTTAAGTGTATTTGCATTTATTTATTTATTTATTTTGATTTGGTGATATCATTAAACTAATTAAGAAACCTTCATATTTATCTGGATATTAATAAATTTCAAGTTATATTTGAATTTCTCCTTTTGTTGATTTGTTGTTTGAAATATTACCAGTCTAATTTTGCGTATTTTATTTATTTACTACTTCACTTTTAATTTGAAGAGTGACTACTATGTCCTTGTGACTACCGTCGATCGGGATGGTTAAGAGCAAATACATGTTAAACTAGTACAGGATTGCTATAACTTCAATTTTATTTATTTATTTGTTTTGGTTGCCATGCAAATTCAATTTAGACTGCCAGGAGTTTTATTGAAATCGGAGTTTCACATTTTCAACTGGTAACCAATTGCTCGTGAACAGTCACAAACATTTTGTAAGTTGTAAAGAAAAGGTTGAGGGCATTGACAGTTTTATCTACGAGACTGTGATGTGCAGTCTACTTTAAGTCTTTCCCTATTTGTTTTACTGAAAACATTATGATTTATTTTACATTTCTTTGATGATTGTATGCTAGCATATTTACTCTGATACTGCTTCATTCTGCCACCACTTTAAATCTGGCCTTTAAAATGGCATTCGTTGTTTTCTTGAATCGTCAGGGTACTCTGCGATCAACCGAACAAGGAGAAATGGTGCAGGCCAAGTTTGGACTACCCCAGATAGCTGTTCGGCAGCTAGAGATCCACACAACAGCTGTGCTGCTTGCTACCTTACGGCCTCCAATCCACCCTAGAGAACAAAAGTGGCGCAATCTAATGGACGATATTTCAAAAATTAGTTGCAATAGTTATCGGAGCACAGTTTATGAAAATCCGGAATTTCTTGCTTACTTTCAAGAGGCTACACCACAAGCAGAGCTTGGCTATCTCAACATTGGAAGTCGTCCAACAAGAAGAAAGAGTTCAGTTGGAATCGGACATCTACGGGCAATTCCATGGATATTTGCATGGACCCAAACAAGATTTGTTCTTCCTGCTTGGCTTGGAGTAGGAGCAGGCTTGAAGGGTGTTTGTGAGAAGGGGCATACTGAAGATTTACGAGCAATGTACAAAGAATGGCCCTTCTTTCAATCCACTATTGATCTCATAGAAATGGTTCTCGGGAAAGCAGATATTCCTATAGCTAAACATTATGATGAGGTTTTAGTCTCTGAGAAGCGACAACAGCTCGGTGTAGAGCTGAGGAGGGAGCTTTTGACAGCAGAAGAATTCGTATTGTCAGTTACTGGGCATGAAAAGCTGTCGGAGAACAACCGGAGCCTGCGGAGGTTGATCGAGAGCAGGCTTCCTTATCTTAATCCATTGAACATGTTGCAGGTCGAGATCTTGAAGAGGTTACGACATGATGATGATAATAATAAACTTCGTGATGCACTTCTTATCACGATTAATGGCATCGCTGCTGGGATGAGGAACACCGGTTAGACATCCTTGGGCATGCTTAATGTACTGTCAATAAAAATATACACTCCCAAATAATTGTAGGGTTCTATTGATTTGTCTATTATATGTTTTGCATAAGATTTGCGAATGGATTGGAAATTTTGAGTTTCTATAACTGGTGAATATTAGTTTGTTACTGACTTTTATGGAAAATTCGTATGTTAGGATGTTTTATGCTGTGTTGCTATTTTGATTGGCACGTTATAAGATCATGGAGCTAAAATGGATTCTGGCTACTTCAAACTTTTTAGAGATCGGGTCAGGTTAGCTTGACGTGACTTTAGGAAGAATAACGAGTCTTTGCTGCTGGTAAAGCTAGAATGTCTTTTTATAGATTGAATAAAGTGGTATTGGTTCCACTGTCGTATAAATTGGTGAGTGAATCATTAAATAGCTATTACCTGTAATTTTTAGGAGGCTGTTCTAAGTTAGCCGGTCAAAAAACAATCTAGCTATACTTATACTCTCTTTTACATCTTTTTTTACACTTTCTCATAGCAACATCCACTTTTGATTTTGAATTTATCTATCACATCAGTGCATATATTTCCGTCACATAGAGAAGAATGTCAACTAAGTTGTAATGATTGATGTACATATAACATTATGTATCAAAGAAAGAGGTTTGGCACGGTCTTAGTAGCGCTTTGAGGGATCCAACATGTTTTTATTTTTTAATTATTTTTTGTTTTTGGTGGCAAGATCAGCGCTTTGAGAGTCTTGAGAGTTTAATTTTTAGAAGAGGACATGCTAAATAGATGGGGAATCCCTTTAGTTTTTCATTTAAAGATGTTGAGGATGTTGACCTTGAAACTCAACGGGGTATGTGATCAATAGATTTCAACTCCTCTTCCATTTGCATGTATGTTATTTTCATACTTGGACGTTGATAAGTGCGTTTTTGTGTACTTATTAGGCTATATTACTGAGTTTTTGTGTCGCTTTAGTATTGGATTTTACTAAACTTATATTAATTTTATCTTATTTTAATTTTGGATTCGTTTCTAAGCAATTGAAAAATAAAAAAAGGATCAATTGGCCAATGGATGGAAGTTTGAGAACTAATATACATTTGAGTAAAAGTTGAAGTAATTTGATGTGGATGATCAAGATGGAAGAAAGCATAAAGAAAATAGTTGAAAAGAAAAATCGTGAAGTTTTTATAACTCGGCAACCGCCCCATTTCTTCCGGGATGCTCGTCTTGGCTAAGTCGGGAAATTTTTTTTTTTATTTCTTTATATGATTTCAACTCTTATAAAAATAAATTTTGGGATGTCTTTTAAAGAACTAGAGCCGTGCACAAGTAGTTACCAAGCATTATAACACATTCTAAGAGATTTTGGGAGTATAGATGGAAGCAAGAAATGTGAAGATTGATTTCAAGACTCGAAGACTCAATTCAAACTTTATTTGGGTGACGATTAAAATTGACATGTTAGGTTAGATTTATTTATGCTAGGAGAACGATGAACCGAGTAATATAAATTTTTAATCTTTAGTTTTACATACTTGACATTAAAAACATGTTTTTGGATATTAAATGATTTATATGATTTTTCGTTATCCGCAGTTATTGTGCACGGTAGTTGTGTGAATGTGGTGACCTATTTTATGCATTCGAAAAAAGGGAAAGATGTTCAACATATATAAATTGTCATAGAGTTCGATAGGGGATAAAAATATACCGTTATGTTCAATGTGAATCTTTAAGTGTTCATAAAAATTTATGCACTCTTGTATGTTAGCATCCGTTATAGAAATATAGTCGGATCATATATGAGAGTAGGTTTAACATTACTCGAGAGAGATTATTAAATAAAATAGGAATATTGTTTCGTCAAAATTCAATCGTGTTTTCAAAGTGTAGAATCAAGATTAAAGATGATTATTGCATGAAAATTCGGGATCCTAATGCGTTTGTCATCTATAAAATACATCAAATTGCATTTAGTATAATTCATATTTAGTTTAGTTAACTTACTCATAATTACATAAGTATTTTAATTTATTCATAATTTTGTCACAACAAACACATCATATTATTCTTGTTTTGGTTAAAGTCGCGATAATTAAAATTGAATTAATCAATTTCTGTGAGACGATACTTGAACTCAAAATTTTACTTTATTATTTGTTAACGAACTGTACACTTGCGGTGATTTTAATTTGAAATATATTTTCGTGAACAAGTTTTGGGCCATTGTCGATGATTGTATTTGAGTTTAATTTCATTTATTGTGGCACTAATTCGGACTTTAACTTATATTCTTCTGTTCATTTTTTTTTTCTATTTTAGTTTTTTTTCCCCTCTTTTCATGATATAAAAAAAAAAAAGATAAAAAATAACAGGATAGAAGATGACTGTGATTGATTTCAACGAAATGCTCGTATGTGACTTCATCATAAGGCAAGAACAATTGATAACTCAAGTAATTGATGAGAGAGATATGCTTGTGGGAGATTTTATTATAGGACAACAACTACGAGATATAAAAGCAGAATGTGAACTTGATTAAACTGTCATGGGTGACTTGCTTGTTGCATTATTTCTCTCACCATAATTTGATGTGGGTGATTTGCCTACGTGATTATTTCTTCTGTTTATTATTAATGGACATCAATTAAGGGAATCATATTCATCGGACTTCTAATAAATATAACAAGAGGAGGAGAGTTTCCATGAAGATGTCATTGTTTCTTTGCCGAAAGTTTGAATACAAATGTTGAACTCAAGAAAGTTTCAATTAAATAAGAGGATCATGAAAAGATCGAGAAATTAATCATAACGGGCGAAGAAGAATAAGTGGCATTCAAAGAAGAGGAAACTAGCATGCAATCCCTCAACTTTCTCGTTTGCTCAAAAATTGAATTTGTTATTAAAACTTATGAGGAGATTAAGGTGTGTATTGTTGAGTTCAAAATGAGAGATGATGAGAAATCATATTACTTGGAGTAGAGAAATGTTAAAATTTGGAGGAAAGTTGTAATATGGAACAAAATCAAATTGATCAAGTTAAGCAGGACCTCCAAATCCATATTGAAAGTGCCATGATACACTTGCGTAAAAGTCGAGTTTGATATTATAAAAAATTGAGCTTTTAATGGAAGGCAACCCATTTTTCTATCCTTTTTTTCCTTATTTTGATTAACTATTGCATTACAAGTAGTTTTAGGGATTGCATTAATTTTAAAAAGTTTTTAACACATTTTAGACAGTACTTTAAGACTTGCATTGGTAACTTAGGCGTGTTTACTTACTGAGTTAATTTTATTTCGGCTCATTGTTAATATCCTAGCATTACGTTAAGCTTACATTGATGTGAAATCATTCTTAAGGTTGCACCTAGATTTCAATCTTTTAATGTTAGAAGATTAAAATTCGTCTTGGTGTGAATACATTACAAATATTTACCTTATTTGCTAACATTATTACTTTTTTTTTGAATTCTTGAAATAGAAAGTTGAAGCATAGCAACAAAGAAAAGTGGTGGTTGTCGTGACATCTACAAACCGGACAAGCATGATCCTTCTACCTATCCGCATATACCCCTGGGGAGTTTTTTATCCTTTACTCCTTTATTTGTTTTATCATTTTTTTTTAATATACATTGGGGATAATGTAATCTTTTTGTTTGGGGTGGGCGTAAGTATTTGGAGAATTGGGATCTTTGTTGCTTACTTTCAACTGTTTATCAGGTTTGTATAACTAATTTGATCTAAAAAAATAAAAAATAGTGTCTAGTATAGCATTGAATGACTTTCCTCATATGATGATATTTGTTTGACTTGAGTATAGCTTTAACTAGAATTGGACAACGTCGAATCTTATGCTTTTACTTGAGCGCTTATCCATGTTAGACTTGTTTACTTGAGCATATAGACATCATTGACTTATCACTTATGTTGGAGCATGACTTGATTATGTGGATTTAATTGTTGATGTATTGACCTAAGACCAAATCCTTTATATAGAAACCAAATTGCTTAAACGTAGTTTGGGAGTGGGAAAGTTAGTGCTTTTGTTCATAGAAGTTTGATGGCTTAGAGTTCTTAGATCAAATCTTTAGTTGAAAGAGTTTGGGTTAAAGAGTTTGGAGCAGGCATTGACCAACATTAAAATTCGAATCTTATATCAAAAGAAAATGTGATACATCTTACACTTCTCCGCATATCTTTATGACTCAAGTTATTAAGCATGTTAGGGTATTTAAAGCCTGGTGTTCTATGGTTATCTGACTTGAGAGTCATCGACCTAAAGTTTAATAGTAATAAGTCTTACATGTAAGATGGAGAGAGAGAGAGAGAGAGAGAGAGAGAGCAAATATCAAAATATATATTCATAGCGAAAGAAAGAAAAATAGATTTAGATTATCAAAAGTGAGATGTGTCAGGTAAAGACTTTGAGATTTGAACTTTAGAGATTGACGATGTGACTTTGAAAAATTCTTACCATCTTTTTTTAAGTTTACAAATATCTAATTATGATTTCTTTGTGTGGAAAAATGAATTTTAATGCTTATTAGGAACCCACATGTGCAAAAAATATCTCGGGATTGGAGAGAAGAGCATATGAGTGATTTTGCAAGAGAGGTGTGAGGAAAAACTGGCCACACGAGAATTGTAGTTATGACTAAATCAACAACACTTAATTGGTTGTGTTCTAGTGTGGGTGTAAGTTTAATATTAGCTAATCACAAACACGCACACACACTAAGTCGAGTATCAGATAAGTAAAAATTTATTTTTGATGTTGTTTGAATATTTCTAAAGCATTGTTTAAATTCGAACATGAGACACATGGTAAGTCGTTTAACGTTGAATTTGTTATTGGAGATTTGTTTATGTTAGTGATATGATTTATTCCTAAGTTTTATTGTGTTTCGTTTTGTTCGAATACGAACAAAGGTTTTGGGGGTATGTGATAAGTGCATTTTTTGTACTTATTCGGGCCATATTACTAAACTTTTGTGTCATTTTAGTACTGAATTTTAGTTAACTTGGGTTATTTTATCTTATTTCAGTTTTGGACCCGTTTCTAAGCAATTAGAAAAGAAAGAATGATCAATTGGCCAATGGATGGAAGTTTGGGGACTAATATGCATTTGAGTGAAATTTGAAGTACTAAAATCGAAGTAACTTAATGTGGAGGACCAAGATGAAATAAAGAATAAAGAAAATTGTTAAAAGGACAATTTGAGAAGTTTTTATAATTGAGCAGCCGCCCAGTTATATAGGTCGGGCTATCGTCTGACCCTTAACCTTAATTACAGGGGTTATTAAGTATGCCTGAGCAGCTGTCCCTTTTATTATTGGGCACCCACCTAGTCCAATTCGGCTAAAAAAATTTGTTTCCTTCAGTCAACAAGAAAACTTCTATTTAAGCCATGATATGCACGATTTTCGGAGATCTTTTAAGACTCTTTAGATGAATTATAAATACCAACTCTCAAAACATAATTAAGGTGTGGAGAGAATGAATTGCAAAATGAGGCAAAGAACAAATCAAGACCAAATCCAATAAGTTTAATATTGAATTCAAGATTTTCGGGTGACGAACAACCTTTAGGGTCCGTTTGATTGTAAGGGTGAAAAATGAGTGGAAATAAAATATTTTACAGGGAAAAGATTTTTCTAGAAATTGTTTTACTGGGAATTGTAATTAAGTGTGTTTAATTGATATAATTTTCCACCCGAAAACTTTTTAAAAGTTTGGATCTTTTTGTTCACGTTTGGCTTCATTTTACATAAAAATTGTTCATTAAAATGATTTTTATTTTTTACAATTGGTTATGAAATTTGTTAACATTGCCAAAAGTAAAAAAAAAATATTTTTTGCTCGAAAACTATTTTTTCATCAAAATTTAGTGTTCGTTTGACTCCGTTTTACATGAAAATTATCTATTAAAGTGATTTTTTTTTCACAATTGCTTATGAAATTTGTTAACATTGCCAAAAAGTAAAAATAAAAAATTTTTGGCCAAAAGAAAAAGTTGGGAAAGTGAATTCCCCAAAAAGTAGGAAAAAAGGCGCGTGGGGGGGGGGGGGGGNTGAAACTATTTGTTCATCAAAGTTTAGTGTTCGTTTGACTCCGTTTTACATGAAAATTGTCCATTAAAGTGAAAAAAGTTTTTACAATTGGTTATAAAATTTGTTAACATTGCCAGAAAGTAAAAAAAATAAAAAAATTAAAAAAAATTTAGTGAAAAGCTAGAATTCCTCAAAAAGTAGGAAAAAGTGGTTGGTGGGAAAATATTTTCTAGGCCAAATTTTGTCAATCAAACAAGTGTTAAAGGTGGAAAAAGAATTTTTTTTCCATTTTCCATGGAAAATATTGGCTATCAAACATAACTTTATATCTTTTGTGTTCTTCATAATATGTTAGGCTAGATTTATTTGTGTTAGGAAAATAATGAACTTTGTAATATGAATTTTTAATATTTACTTTTACATATTTGACATTGAAAACACGTTTTTGAATTTTTAATGATTTACATGATTATCTTTTATCTACGATTATTGTGTATGGTAATTGTATAAATTTCGTGACTTATTTTATACATTTGAAAAAAGGAAAATATGTTCGACATAGTGTAAATCATCATAGGGTTCGATAGGGGATATAAATATACCGCTATAATCTAAATGAATTTTTAAGTGCATAAAAATTCATGCATTCTTGTATGATCGCATTTGTCATAGAAATATAGTCAGATTATATATAAGAGTAGGTTTAACAATAATCGAGAGAGATTGTTAAATAATATAGGAATATTGATTCGTCAAAATTCAATCGTGTTGTCAAAGTTTAGATTAAGGTTAAAAATAATTATTGCACAAAAATTCGGGATCCTAGTGTGTTTGTCATTTATTAAACACATCAATTTACATTTAGTATAATTTGCATTTAATTTAATTAATTTACTCATAATTGCACAAGTAGATTATTTTAGTCATAATTTGTCATAAACAAACACACCATATTATTCATATTTCGGTTAAGGTCGCGATATTTAAAATTGAACTAAATCAATCTATGTGGGAAGATACTTGGACTCAAAATACAGTAGTTGAAGTAGAATGCAAGAAGCGGAGTAAAATAGAAAAAAATCACCCATGGGTGAAAACAGACAAGTGGTACCGCGGCGCCGTGACAAAAATTGCCTTAGCATCACGGCACCCATTTCCGGGTCCTTTACTCCAAGATTTAGAATTTCTTCATCCCAATGTCATATTCAAGTCCAACATAAACTCCTACTACCTAAGGGGTCTCAAGTAGAACTTCAACTAGAATTTCGCTAAGTAAAATTGAATAGGGTTTCACAATAACATTCTAAATAAGATTCTTCTTAATGTGCACTTTAATTAGAACTTTCAATTATTTTTAACAAAGAATTTGGGTCACACCAAAATTCTAACAATGTTTAATTGTATGGAAGTGAGCATCGTAAGAATCATCTTCTCCTGATCATTTCGCAGCATCTTGTTGAACAATTCGTATACATTATTTAACAAGATGTCGCTTTTGGTATAAACAGAAAAATGTGACTTACTCCATTCATGCGGAGGTTCTATAGTCAGGGATAGTTGTGATGATTAAATTATCGCATCCAAGTTCTATAGTCAGGGATAGTTGTCGATTTTGCAGCACGCCTCGGTATTTTTTAGAATTTTCCCTTTGAAACCAGCATTGAGAAAGTTAGTGTACATATGTTGTACACAAAATCTGTGCCCACCCTCAGGAAACAACTCATCTATTACATTTTGCAAACCTTTATGTACGTCAGTCATCAATGCCCAACCTCTCCCACTGTCAGTTTCAATATTATCTGCAAGATACTTCATGAATCATTTTCAAGTCTGCTTGTTCTCTCTTTCAACAACAGCATAACCAATTGGATAAATACAATCATTAGCATCGAATCCAACCTCAGTTAGCAATATTCCTCCAAAATAATCCCATAAGTGACAATCGTTAACCCTAACTAACTTCCTACAACCATTATGGAATCTTATCTTACAACAATTAAAACATACGTAGATCCCCTGAAACACTTGCTACTGCAATGCTATAATCACAGTAGACCCAACATTTGTCCATAATACCTCGACTGTGTAAGATCTTAGAAGCTTAAATTGATCTTGCAAAGTCTTTACCAACACCTCTTTAGCATATCTTCTCATCTTTCATGCCACGTTTCGAGTAATATTTGTGAGTAGATCATTTTTACCGTAGCCAAAATAAGTTGTCTTCTAATCGCGGTCCGCCTTGAACTGATCTATATAACGATGTGTTAAAAATACGTAAGGGTAATGTCCGTTAAATTGGTCGTGACTACATGTATGCTCAGACATGTACGATTTCACCTGTAATCTCTCAGAACCATCTACTGCAGATGCCCATATCCTCTATTTACATCCTAATTTGCAGACTCTGTGAACTTTTCTATCCTCATTTACCTTAAATTTCACATTATATTCATTCATCATATCATATGTTCTCACTGCCTATCAAAATTGAACTACTGAACTAAATAATTACCCAACCTCAAACTGTGGATTCTTCATTCCCGAATCAAAAGAAAATTCAGGAAATTGATATCCACTTTCATCATCATATGAACATTGCGACATTAGCTCCCCCAATGATGGATATTCCAAATCATCTATTTCAACATCAGTACCCTCTTTCGATTCGTTCTCTCCACTCCACCTTCACAACCATGCAATCCCACTTCAATCCCATCCGTTACATTTCTATCTTAGAAGATGTCGTCTTGATCAGATGCACCGTCATTTTCAGAATCGACAAAATTCGGGGCATGGTTATAACCTATCGTATAATTAAAGTTCAAAAAAGTCATTATCATAATCTATCAAGGTATAAAGTTAACCATCTGCACCAAATATACCTTCATTTTCGACATCCATGGTATTGTTCCTTTAATGTACAATTTGTAGTTCTTGCGGCGAATTCAAATGCTTTGTATCAAGAAGATATCTATGTCTTATCTGCATAAACCTGCGTCAAGGTATAAAGTTAAACATCTACACCAAATATACCTTCATTTTCGACGTCCATGGTATTGTTCCTTTAATATACAATTTGCAGTTCTTGTGGCGAATTCAAGTACTTTGTATCAAGAAGATATCTATGTCTCATCCACATAAACCAGCGAAATAATGATGAGTCCACAATTAGCTTAATAATCAATATAAGAATGTGGCAAATATATGCAAACATGTCTCTATTGCAAAAGCAAAATGATCACAGTATGGTCATGCACAAGTATATTCAAGCTTTACTTTACCATTAATTGAGGCCACTTAAAATAAAAGTTACAATTTCTCCCAAATCTGATTACATCTTTCTTTTCTCACAAAGATAGGATTGACATTTACAGGAAAACAAATTAACACTTGTTAATATGTAAACAGCAGACTGTAAATCATTTGTATACAAATCTTCATAATACATAAAAAATTATATACCAAACCTCAGCTCCCAGTCAGGGGCGGACCCAGCACCCGGCCAGCCCCCGCGGCCGCCCGTGCTGGGTCCGCCGGGAGCTTCCTTCAGGTAAGAGCCGACCGCCATCCACCGGGAAGAAGAGGAATGAAAGGAAGAAGACAACAGTTGTTTTTGTTTTTTTTTTACTTGTTTAATACTTGGGCTTTTTAAAAAAAAAATAAAAAGGCCCAGCCCAATCCCATTATCCCAGTCCCAGAATCCCTAATCCCAGATCACAACCGCACACAGGTTCTTCTCCTCCCCCCAATAAATGCTGTATGTATATGTGTAAATGTAGTTACATTGATGAATTGGTTAAGTAGGTGTTTTGATTATGTATGTTAATTGTGAAATTGGGTGTTGCAGGCGAGGAAATTGAAGTGGGAGAGATCTGATGTACTTGCTTGGGGATCACTACTTACTGCTTCGTGAAGGTTGACGTAGAGAATAAAGGTAGTGCCCCCTTTCTCTGTGTGTGTGTGTATTGATTGAACATTTTTTCTAATTTTTAGTATTCATTTATAGTGTGGAGATTGTTAAATTTAGACGAGTAATTAATTTTAATTTTAATTTTTTTTAGCAAGGGCAATTGCCTTTAATTTTGATTTTACTTTTTAAGGCTTTTTAGTTGTCATGTCGATTGAATTTTTGGTTGTATAGAGTATTTTGCATTTCTTTCTATCTGGAAAAGAGTAGAAAGGAATGATTTTTGTTCATCATTTGCGTGCAACAAGATTAGAACTTNTTTTAGCAAGGGCAATTGCCTTTAATTTTGATTTTACTTTTTAAGGCTTTTTAGTTGTCATGTCGATTGAATTCTTGGTTGTATAGAGTATTTTGCATTTCTTTCTATCTGGAAAAGAGTAGAAAGGAATGATTTTTGTTCATCATTTGCGTGCAACAAGATTAGAACTTTCTGTTTTTGTATGCATAGGTAGTACTGAGATAGAGGCTAACGTGTATGCAGATCAGATTGGCCAGGAAAAAAATATTTACTCAGAACTCCTGTTGAGGGAGAGGATTATGATTCACCGCGATCATGATTGTATAAATTGTGTTGTTTTTTACTTCTGTGTGTCCTAGCTCCTGTGTTCATTCAAATCATAGATGTGAATATTATGATTGCAAGTCATAATGAGGGCTTCACCTTTACTTCTGAGGGGTGGAACTTGGAATTTTGAGTGTTCAGGTTTCGAGAGTTCGCCAATGGATGTCCGAAATTGATTTAGGAGTTTGGGTTCGACTGTGCAATATCGGAGTTGAATGGTTTAGCCTTCTTGTGTTTCTGAGCCTTCAACAATGGGGTTTTGGGTTCAATCTACAGAAGGTTTACAATTCGATTTGGGGGTTATAATTTGAGTTTGAGATTTTTGTTGTGGTTTATCCTTCTTGCGTTTTCAGCTCCCGTGTGTCAAATTTTGGGTTCAATTTGCAGAACAGATCGACATGGATTTGGGAGTTAGGGTTTGTCATTGCGATCTGGGTTGGGGGTTCATCTTTCTAGCATTTTCTATGTGTATGGAAGTGTTTATCCAGCGAATCCACATATTACTGTTCATTTGGTTTCCATCCCATTTTATCCCTACCAATTAATATTTTTCCCATTCTATCCCCATTATTTACTATTCATTTATGAAACATTTTTCATCC